>JAVANC010000001.1:64373744-64403966 GCA_033319125.1 Parnassius glacialis | reverse complement strand
ACTGTGTGTATAGTCTCGTTTTCAAGTTTTGAGGTATACCTGACGAGAAGATGTGCAGTAATTTCCCGAACGCTGCCCAACCGAGTTGAATCCGTCGATTGACCTCTCGGTCGAAGTTGGACTTACCTAGTCGGACTATTTGTCTTAGGTAACATACTCGTCAACAATTTCGAGCTTAGTGTTCCCAACAACTACCGGCATAGGTGTGACATGGACATTAAACATGATCTTTGTTTTGTCCATGTTCATCTCAAGACCTATCCGTTGGGAAACACTATTGAGGTCATTGAGCATAGTGCTTAAGTCTTCCAGCGATTCTGCCATAAGGACTATATCGTCGGCAAATCGAAGGTGAGTGATATACTCGCCATTGGTGTTGATACCGTATCCTTTCCAGTCCAGAAGCTTGAAAACGTCTTCCAATGCAGCGGTGAAGAGTTTCGGGGATTAGACGTCACCCTGTCTTACACCTCTCTGCAGTTGGATAGGTTTCGTACTCTGGTTCCGTACTCGGATAGCCATCGTAGCTCTACTGTACAAACACTTCAGCACTTCGATATACCGACAGTCAACTTGGCACCGCTGAAGGGACTGTAGCACCGCCCAAATTTCGACGGAATCAAAGGCTTTCCCATAGTCCACATACGCCAGACATAGTGGCAAATTGTACTCTTCGGACTTCTGTACAATTTGCCGAAGGGTTTGTATGTGGTCTATGGTGCTAAAGCCCTTTCAGAAACCGGCTTGTTCGGGAGGCTGGAAGTCGTCAAGTCTGCGCGTGAGACGATTCGTAATGACTCTCGAAAACAGCACGTAGACGCGGCTCAGAAGGGAAATCGGTCTGTAGTTCTTTAAGAGAGCGTTGTCACCTTTCTTGAAGAACAAGACCACCGCACTTCTGCTTCACGCCTCCGGTGTAATGCCACCATGGAGGACGGAATTAAAGAGCTTCTGAAGGACTTCAAGTACCGGCCTTCCACCCGCTTTCAGAAGCTCCGCTGTAATTCCATCCTCGCCTGAGGTCTTGCCGTTTTTAAGGTGCTGGAGAGCCATTCTAATCTCGCTCAGACTGACGTCCGGGACTCGCTCTTGGATCGTTACTCACACTTGCGTGTGGCTCCAACGATGACGTGACGGCTCATTATTTACATAAACTACATACTACTAGGGTTGTCAAGATAGTAGACGCACTTTATTCTAGTCAAGTATAGACATACTTTAGTTAATAATTAAGTAAAGAAATGACAAAGAAAATATTATGTTGTGGATATTTATATACGGATTATTTTTTTAGAATTGTAATAGCTCAGGGGTTGGAGAACGTCATAATTTTATAGGTTTTTTTCTTTTTAGTGCACTCACTCTTGTGTCGTTTTAGAGGTAATAACAGCCAGTATACAAAATATAGGTGCATGTGGCATTCCATAATATATTTCTATACCTAAATGTAAGCTTTTTTTTTTAAAGGAAACGAAGCACATATAAGAAGTAATTTTTGTCTGAAGTTGTTCATATCTATTATTGATCTATTACATTTTCTTACAAATTTAAAAATTGTAAGAATATTCACAAACCCATACCGTCTAGGTTATAAGATGCGACAGACGGAAACAAACCAGGAGATGGGCTACAAACGTTTTAATAATAACAAATAAAAAAAAAAAAACTAACCCTCAATGAGACAAGCTATGCGAAGGACTAAGCTTAGAAAAAAATATGTTAATATTATATTTGTATGTACCGATATACCATGTGGGGTGGCCTCCCACTACATGGAGTTATGACCTGCAAAGAAACGCAGGAAGTCAATGGATGAAGGTGTATCAGGGCCGTGTTTTGTGGCATTACTTGGGGAAGACCTACGTTCTGAAGTGGACTTGTGGAAGGTTGTAATAATAGTGACGATGAAGCTTTGACTTTAGTTGAAAATGATTTAAATCACAAAATAAAGCTTGCTTGGAAATAGTGTATTGTAACATTAGGGTGACTAACGATCTTACAATCTATCTGATGGTTCCATTAACGTTACCGTTACAGCTTATCAAAAGTCCACTCCTGAATATCCGTCATAAGTTTCCATAACATTTAAATCATACACAAAACATACACGAAGACTTATTTAACTGAATATGTATTTAAAAAAAACTGTACATCACAACTTGTTACTAACTTCTGATCTGATTGGTGAACTTTTCAAATTTGTGACTATATAGGGGCTTAACAATTCTATAGTGAGAGAGATTAATGAGACGGTACTCTGGTAGTGACATTAAATTATTTGTTCTGCGTTACAAAGATACAATTATTCGCTATTCGCATTTTAAAACATTTTAGTCGTAAGATTTCTAAATGTAAAATTACTGCAAAACTGTTCATAATATGACAACGTATATGTATATTTATACAATATATATTATATATCATACATTTATATAATTTTAAAAGGTACTAAAAACTATAAGGTGACCGCATCTGCGTTTTGATTTTTAATTGAGGACAGATGCAGATTTCTATGAACCACAGTATACACTTACCATCAGGTATACTGCGTGCTCGTTTGTTTTCCTTATTTAATAAAATACAATAAAAAAGTTAATCAATTTATTATATTCAAATCGCATTTTTCCTGTTGTATCTTTCTTTTATAAATCTTATTTCCCGTTTTTATTAGTGTACTCTCCTTACTTATACAGGTTGATTGGTAGGGAACATCTTAATGCGTTGAGTCCACCTTTAACTAACTTTTAATAAAGAGAAAAATTTTTACTAAAAAGACCGCACTTTTTATTAAAATTAAATTTTTTAACCCTTTTGATTGGACCAAGGAACATCAATATCTCAATGCCGTTCTAATAGTTCCATTAATAACTTCAAACTGTGTTTTTCCACCCTAAGGAACAGTTACAAAAACAAAACACATACAGTTAAATTGTCAAATCCTCCTTTTTTGAATTTGGTTAAAATGTATAAATAAAGAAATATAAATCAACTTTCAGACTAAGATTGGGCTGCACTGTGTAAAGTAAGCAACCTGTTCCATCTGATTATGTTCTATGCGGACCACATGCATACCCTGCGGCAGATTGTACAGAAGACAGAGGAGTATAATTTGCCACTTTGCCTTGCGTATGTGAACTATGAGAAAGCCTTTGATTGCGTCGAAATTTGGGCGGTGCTGCAGTCCCTTCAGCGGTGCCAAGTTGACTGTCGACGATGTTGAAGTCGATGGATGCAGGTGGCTCAGGACCGTGCTTTGCGGCATTCCTTGGAGGAGGCCTATGTTCAGCAGTGGACTTGTGAAGGGCTGTAATGATGGTGATGATGAAAGTTTATATATTTACTAAGTACTTAATCCCTCATTAACTAACAAATAGAATTTTTTGGCATCATTTGATAACGGGTCCGATAAAAATCTAGTACTACTAACAATGTTAAGTACAATTTTCTCTCGAGTTCTTGGCACATTCTATCAAAATGAGATAAACATCATCGATAATATTATGAGATGAACAATTCGGCGATGTTTTAAATTTGGAAGAGTTATATTGTTTAATTTAGAATGATAATACATACATTAAAATTGAGTGGTATCATCATTATCATCATCATCATTACAGCCCTTCTCAAATCCAAGCAATATTTTGACACAGTTTACCACAACCTGATAAACGGTATAGCAGCGCAAAAATACGAACAAACAAAACATTAATTTTTTTTCAAAATTAGGAGTATTTGTCGTAGTTACCACGCTAGAGATAGATTGGCAATCACAGGTATTTTTCCTAGATGCAATCGGAAATACGCTGCTGCCCACCTCCTTCTTTGTTGCCTCTGTCGCCTCTTAAGACTTCGGACGATATGGGGTAGTAAATATTGTCAGACTTATGCTTCACTATCAAAGTAATATGATATTAGAATTTAGCTGGGAAATATTCCCACATTCTTTAAATGTTTCTTTTCCGTTCTCTACAGGATTATTTGAATGGCAAACCACTTCAAATTCTAAGGATATTGAGAAAAACTAAACCTCGATCAAAAAGTAAATATTATTCGTTAAGAAATTGTCAATGACAATGCACTGCTTGAATTTATAAGGCAATTAATCCACTAAAATACAATTTATTTTTGTTTTTAAAATAAAAGTAATGTTGTTTTTACGCAGACTTACGTAAAAACCCAATATTGTTAATTGATCTACTTTCATTGTGTTTAATTATTATAATTCGAAGGGTAATTTTTATATCCTCGAATTTCAATCATTAGTAACGGTAGGATTTGAGATGAAATCCCTTGTTAGCCTTCCAGTTGACTTGGTTAGCAAGGATAAGTCAATCTTGGTAATTAAGAGAGAAAGTGCTTACGTGTATAGAACGTTAATTAACAGACAAACTTAAGTCAGCAAAAGGAATTATATTATTTAACAAATAAAAAGCCTTGCTGTTTAATCACTTATTTAATTAGCCCCAAGTTTGTAGTGCCAGTGTCATGTTTATAGTTATAATTTAGTTATGGTATATTAGTGAGGGGGAAGGTAAAATGGAAAAGTAAACGTAGGATTCAGCAGCAGTCTTGGATAAGCTGCAGTCGTAATGGTGACGTTTTGTCTATGTTCGCGACCCGCTTGAATCCGATCGCATTACTCTAATCTTGAATACGAAAAAATGCCTTTTCAAGATTGTAATATGAAAAGAAAATACATTGAAATCTAGATTCAGTTTTTTCGATCGATTTACTGCTATAACTTCACCTTCAAAGTATCGCCCATCAATCAGCAGTGTATAATAGCATAATATTCTTCTTTACGCAGGAAATACCACTAAAGTAACTATTTGATATGATACCTTTATATTACGCGGGTAGTCCATGAGGTTGTTTTAAGAATAACATTAAAAAACATCTATTAGCACATCTTTTCTTGATTCTGAATCAAAATGCAGCCAGTGCATCAACTGTTCCCTTGAGGACTAAGGTGGAATGCATTAATTTTAGTATAAAGGGCCACCGATTCTCTACACTCACTTTACGAAACACAGCATAAAATAGCATTAATAAGTTGCTATTTTACGCTGGCGTTCTGTAAAACCGTGATCCTTCCCTAGACGAGTGCCATACGCTCATATAACCATAATATAGCTGCAGCATAACTCTGCCACGTATGATTGAGACTACTTTCAAATATAGCTATGTATGATTATCTTGCGTTCTTTCTATAAACAGTTAAACAATTGAGATTTCTACTGTATCATCGAGGCACTTTCCATACATACATTGCAACATTTAAAACTGGTATTATTATCTGTACGTCATACAAATTAGTTGACCCTAACGGGATTCAAACCCGCGATCAGTAGCATCGCTGCCTAATGCTTATTCACTGCGCTGCCAACATTAATAAAATTAGTTTATGAATAAATTATCTATCCACTTACCCTTTGAAACCTACAATAATGTTTGTGTAAAAATAATCGACGGAAAATTTTTTTTTTGGTTATATTTATTGGAACATTCCATAGGTATTTGAAACATCTATCCTGAGGATACTCCAAATGTGTAATGTTTGTCAATAGATCAAAAACTTGACATGGGTCCTGTTTTGACGTACTCGATAATATTTCAGTTAAAGGGAAATATATATATATATATACATAATACATATCAGACTATCAGGCTATGATAAATAAAATATCTACTTTTTTAAATTAAAGTGTATGCCAATTAATTGCTCCTTAAATGTTCCCTTAGAATCTATAATTGCCCTATTTATAATTAAATTTTATTATTTTATTTAGATTTACTATAAAAATTAGGTTATTCTAACAAAAAACCTGATTTTAAGTATCATAAGGTTAAATTAATTGGCATACAGTTTAATTAAAAAAATATATTTCTTTTGGTTATTCTAACCGTAGAAAATGCGAAAAAAAAACTACACAGGTATTCTATTTTTTAGCTTTTTTAAGTAACTATTACAATATCATAGTACCTATATTGAGAATAGAAAACAATAACAGACCTTTCAGTAACGAAAACATGTTTTATGATGCACTCAAAAAAGGACCTTAAAATTTATAGTTTACACGATTTAATCACCACCATAACCAGTGTTTATAGCTCTTAACTGCACTTATAATTCATTTCAAATAGGATGGCAGGATTCCACTTGAGACTTAGCAATTACAGCTGTAATGTTAATCTATTGTTGTGTGATTATTTTATTGCTTTAACACTTGAAGTTAAGCATCTGTTGATAATACTGAACCAGTATAGCTGGAATGACGAATTTTGGTACTTGAACATTAAAACAAATTAAATTGAAGATAAAAAACCTTTATTAATTTTAACTTAACTATTTTTTTTCCCTTAGTAATAAAAGTCGGGGACTTTCCATTACAGTTCTTCTTTCATCTAATTTTCCATACTTGAATCCAAGTTTTTTAATAGTCTCCAGAGTGTAGTTTCTGAATATTCAAAACCAGCTTCACTTCTCATCAATGATTGATAAATCTCACGTAACGTTGTAATCTCATTGTTAAGGTAAAAATTGTAAATAGTCCTCCTCACATGTTCCTCTGTAAAATTATCAATTATTTTAAAACTTATCTTGGTCCGTTTACGAGGAAGATGATTAGATCCTGCTGACACTATTCTACAAACAGTTCTTATAGGCACGTTTGTTAATTCCGATGTCTCTTTAATCACTCCCTAATCACCCATGCGTTTCAAAAGCTTATTGTAAACACTCAAAACTATGTCTTGAGCGTCTGAACTTAAATGTCTTTTTCTACGCTGAACACTATTTTCATCACTTGTAGATGCACTATTTGATATTTCCCATGGTCGAAACATGTTTATTTGTACGTCTGTGTAATAACGAAGTTACAAGACGACTGAATTTTGACACAATGTCATCGTGTATTTAACAAAAGCATCAAAACTTGTTTGCTGCCACAAAAATACCACGTCAGGATAAGGTCTTCTGAGGTATCGGTTGTAAATACCACTTCTTTTGTTATCGCCTAATGATCACTTCAAGTACAATCCTGCCATGCTATTTGAAATGAACTATACTAATTATATTTATTCATTTCATTGCTTTACATTAATTTTTCCGTAATTACAACAACCTTGTCCTACCTGAACAAGTCACCGTAGGCGCTAATTCTATTTATTAATTTCATTGCTGGATATGGTTTATGCCGTAATTACAACAACCTTTTCCTACACCGACCAAGCTTACGGTAGATACTAATTCTCTTTATTCATTTCATTGCTTGACATCGATTTTGCCGTAATTACAACAACCTTTTGCTACCTGACCAAGTTACTGAAGACGCTAATTCTAATTATTCATTTTCTTGCTGGAAATGGATTTTGCCGTAATTACAACAACATTTTGCTACACCGGCAAAGCTGACTGTAGGCACTAATTCTATTTATTCATTTCATTGCTTGACATAGATTGTGCCGTAATTACAACAAACTTTTACTACACCGACCAAGCTCACGGTAGGTATAGTTCATTTCAAATAGCATGGCAGGATTGTACTTGAAGCGGTCATTAGGCGATAACAAAAGAAGTGGTATTTACAACCGATACCTCAGAAGACCTTATCCTGACGTGGTATTTTTGTGGCAGCAAACAAGTTTTGATGCTTTTGTTAAATACACGATGACATTGTTGTCAAAAATTCAGTCGTCTTGTAACTTCGTTATTACACAGACGTACAAATAAACATGTTTCGACCATGGGAAATATCAAATAGTGCATCTACAAGTGATGAAAATAGTGTTCAGCGTAGAAAAAGACATTTAAGTTCAGACGCTCAAGACATAGTTTTGAGTGTTTACAATAAGCTTTTGAAACGCATGGGTGATTAGGGAGTGATTAAAGAGACATCGGAATTAACAAACGTGCCTATAAGAACTGTTTGTAGAATAGTGTCAGCAGGATCTAATCATCTTCCTCGTAAACGGACCAAGATAAGTTTTAAAATAATTGATAATTTTACAGAGGAACATGTGAGGAGGACTATTTACAATTTTTACCTTAACAATGAGATTACAACGTTACGTGAGATTTATCAATCATTGATGAGAAGTGAAGCTGGTTTTGAATATTCAGAAACTACACTCTGGAGACTATTAAAAAAACTTGGATTCAAGTATGGAAAATTAGATGAAAGAAGAACTGTAATGGAAAGTCCCCGACTTTTATTACTAAGGGAAAAAAAATAGTTAAGTTAAAATTAATAAAGGTTTTTTTATCTTCAATTTAATTTGTTTTAATGTTCAAGTACCAAAATTCGTCATTCCAGCTATACTGGTTCAGTATTATCAACAGATGCTTAACTTCAAGTGTTAAAGCAATAAAATAATCACACAACAATAGATTAACATTACAGCTGTAATTGCTAAGTCTCAAGTGGAATCCTGCCATCCTATTTGAAATGAACTATACCTTTTAGGACTATTTCTCCCTCAACTCATTTTTATGAGTTTTATATGGGGCCATTAGATTAAGTGTAGAAACTGAGTGCCCTTTCTTTTACAGAGTGCGGCGGACTGGAGCATTGGTTTTGCATGTCACACGTGCGCTAGCCGAACGCCGCACGCTCCGCAGAACGCTTTCTACTAAGGATTTATACTGCATTAACTTCCGAGGAGAACGATGACTCGGGAGTGGCCTCGATACACCGTGATAGCATTGCGAGGGTGTTGGGGCGGTAAGGACTGCCCCCAGGACGTGCTTTAAAGCAAAGCGAGAGAGCAGTTGCGTTCGCAACGGATATCCCGGGACCTTCGTATAAGCTGGTGGTGGCCACCGTGGAGTTTTAGCTGGTAGGACTTCGGTATAACCATTTCCTTGGCCGCACATCTCAAGGTATCCATAAGGTTTTCCCCACGATAAAAAAGGAATTTATACTGCATTGGTCATGCAAAAATTTATGACTGCAATAATACCGCCTAGTATGGGCTATTTCCAACGATTACTTAATATGCTAAATGATAGATAATTAATAAAAAAGAATACATGAATGTATAGTATGTGCCATATCGATTGAGAAAAACGGACAATGACCTCAGATATGAGCCGAGTGTCAAAAGGCGTAACTTACAAAATCTCAATTTAGATGTGATAACAATATTTAAATATTGATATTATTCCCACTTCTAGGTCAGCACATATGTTTTGTTTTTTTGTTTCTTAAATAATATTGTCTGTGGTTCCTATAAACATAGTAAAATCTTACGGTACATCGCGAAAAATGTGTTATATTTTATATTTCAATTTATGGTAAGTAACGCAGCAATTCATTTAATAACAGTTTCATATTAAAAAAATATTTGAAGCAATATAATCACCATATTGAGCTTTTGCAAATTCATCCCTTTAAAATAAACAAAACGCGCGTTACGTCAGTTCGTTCTAAAAGAAACGTGACAATGGCAGCCAGAGATGCGTCACCTTTTTTGGGCCGGTCCGCCATTTTGTTTTCATTCGTGTTCGGATAGCGCTTGCGTGTGTACGTCTCGGGTAATTCATAGCATTCATTGCATTGTTTTAGTTGAGTTTTTACTGTTAAATTTGTTATATCGTTAAATTTTTGTTTTTTGAATCTGTTATATTAGTTTTACTGTGACGGTCGTTACTAAATCGACATGAGTTCAGGAGAATTTGGTGAAGGACCCGGTCCTTCAACATCAAGTGGAAAGAGACGTCGCCGACCCATAATAAACGTAGCAGGTACGTACAAATAGGTACAAATGCGACGACGTAGCCTTTCTATTTCTTAAAGCGCTCTTTTTATGTGACCATGTGGTATTTATTTTCTAAAACAATATGTATTTATGTGATGTAGTACTATGGTAGTATATTTTTGTCATTTATTTACAGGCCCATCTTCTGGAGCACCTTTAACGTCACCAGTAAAAAAGAGAAAACCTACCACTTTGTCGGTCGGGGAACAAGAGATTATCATTAATGTATACAAATATGTCAAAAACACCTGGCCCGAAGACGTGTATCCTTCAAACGTTAATATGGTAGAAAAGGTTTCGGAGATCTCAGGAGTCAGCAAGAGCACTATATATCGCGTATTAAGCGTGTATAGAGATTCCCATAAAATACCAGAAAAGGGAATAATTAATAAAAGAAAAAAGTCTGTAATTGACAAGTTGGACGATTTTGATAAATCGGCTATAAGAGCGAAAGTGCATCAGTTCTTTCTTGCAGGAGAATTACCGACTTTAGACAAAATTTTGCTCAGTATAAATCAAGATGACCAGTTGCCAAACTTGAGCAAAACTTCCCTGCGACGTGTGTTGCGCCATTTAAAATTCAAATATATAAAGAGAAACAGAAAAAGTGGTCTAATAGATCGCCCAGAGATAGTTCTGTGGCGTACCAGATATTTGAGAGAAATACAAATATTAAGAAACGAGGGACGTAACATTTTTTACCTTGACGAAACATGGATTAACGCAGGTCATACTATGGGAAAGGTATGGGAAGACACCACAATTGAATCTTCTCGTCAATCACGGTTAGAAGGCTACTCTACTGGCGCGAAAGCCCCTTCGGGTAAAGGAAAGCGATTAATAGTTGTACACGTTGGCAATGAAAATGGCTTTTTGGAGGGATGTGATTGGGTATTTGAATCATCATCTACTGGTGACTACCATGAGAGTATGGACGCTCTCCATTTCGAGGACTGGTTTAGAAAAGTAATAGAAAAACTGCAAAGCGGCGATGTCATAGTTATGGATAACGCTAGTTACCACTCCAGACGTTTAGAAAAAACCCCAACAATGTCTTGGCGGAAACAAAATATGCAGGAATGGCTAGAATCTAAACAGATCGCATACGTGCCCTCGGACACAAAGACCCACTTAATGGAAAAAATAAAGGCAGTTAAAGATAACTATCGAAGTTACGTCACCGACGAGATGGCAAAAGAAAAAAGCATCACAGTGGTAAGGTTACCTCCTTATCACTGTGAGCTTAACCCCATTGAACTTGTGTGGGCAGATGTGAAAGGGTACGTTGCACGAAAAAATACAACTTTCAAGTTAAAAGATGTTAAAAATTTACTTAAAGATGGTTTAACTCAAATCACGCCAGATAAATGGAAAAACTGTGTTCAGCATGTCCTTAAGGTTGAACAAAAAAATGCGTGGCATGGATGATAGAATTGACCAAACTGCAGATCGCTTTATAATTAATGTTACAGATAGTTCATCAAGTGAAGATACGAGTGATGATTGCACCGAATAAAAATAAAGTTCTTATATAATATTAAAAATAAACTTTTATCTTTTGCATAAGTACGTACTTATTCGGTGTCGTTATCACTCGAATCTTTATATGTGTTATAAATTAATGTTTTTTGTTGTTAAATGAATAAAGTACTTTATAACAATAGATGATTTTTCTTCTACAGCGATCTTTCACATAACTTTTTAATAATAGTTAATAAATATATATTATATCAATCATTATAAAAAAATCATTATAAATAAAGAAAGTACTACATATAAAATGTGCCTATATATTGAAGGTTTGTAACCCCTGGTTAAACGACCGAAAGGTCATTGTCCGTTTTTCTCAATCGATTTGGCACATACTATAAAATTGTTGAGTGTCAGCTTTGTACCGATAAGTGAAGTGTAGAGCGATACCCCACTAGATGGAGTACGACCTGGTAAGGGATGCAAGAAGTCGATGGATGCAGGTGGCTCAGGGCTGTGTTTTGTGGCATCAGAGGTCCATTATCAGCAGTGAACTCGTGAAGGGCTGAAATGATGACATGGATTTTATTTTATTATTTTATTTAGTACAGATTTTCACAATAAAATATCACTGGCTGAATTGTTTTATTGAAATAAAATAAAGCTGTCACGTAATCTACAGTAAGATTCCAACCAAAAACATCATGAATCAAGTTTCCCTATCCCCTTAAAATAAGGCTTGACTTTGTTAGTTGTAGTTTAAACAAACGTCTCCGTTCCGCTCCTTTGAATTGCTATTTTTTTTTAACTTTTAATAATATTTCAATTTATCTAACTTTTTAATACATCTCCAGTTTTTAAAATGAGTTACGATACGTTTTAAAAAAAACAGTATTGTAAGACAAAGTGTAATTTTTCATATGAGTGTGTTAATCTATACATACCCACATATAAATAAAATTGAAGTCAGTCGGTAATTTATAATAATAATAATAATAATAATAATATTTATTTCGGACCAAAATTAATCCATAGTAGTGTTAATAATAATTGACTTATAAACTAGTGTTAGTAAACATTGAAGTATGTACAAACTTTTTCAAAATCGGAGAATTATAGTTCTCCGCTACTGTTTTCAAAATGCTGTTGTGACTATCTCTCACCCTTCTAAGCAGCGAAGCTGTCTTCTTACGTATTATCGCATGAAAGCCGTCCGTGCGAGCATGCGCAAACATCTCCGACGCACTACAGTATCGAGGCAGTCCCAACAACATTCTGAAAGCATTATTATATTGAACACGCAGGGCATCCAGCGACCTTTTAGTGTAATTGATCCATAGATTGCTCGTGTACAGACTCTGGCAGTATGCCTTAAATAGGGTAATTTTAACTAGGTCAGTACATCGAGCAAATCTACGGGCCAGTATGTTACTCCTGACCGCTAGAGCCCTGCGTTCCCTTTCAATAATTGGCTTCTATATAGGTCTTTAAAATGTTTGTCTGTCAGTTTGTCCGAACTAATCTTCGAAATGGTTGAAATGAGTGTAATGTAACTTCATTAATTGTTTCATCTAGCGATGGCAGAAGCGATCTAGGTTATGTTTTAACGGAAAGAAAAAGAAACTTGAAAATTAAAAAAGCGAAAAATTGGTAAAATTGGTCTTTAACTATCTTAAATCTAAATATCCTACCCTACCCAGGCCAAGCCGGGGCATGTAGCTAGTATTGAGTAATATAATATGTAAAAATCAAACATTATAATATATCTATATTTTTACATTGATTACTCACCAAGTAACATTAATTATGGAAAATGAAATAGAGAGTAAATTCTAAATCCTTACAGAACGGTATTTCCGCAATCCGAGGCTCCTGAAAACTCCCATTTCTATTGAATTATAAATTCCATAGATACATGGAGGCGAATAAAGTACACTTTTATGTTTAATGAATATTTAAATCAATCAGAATTTTAGATTTTTTATCAAAGTTTTATTTATAGACTGCAAAGAATAATGTGTAATGTTTTAATTTTTTTTTTAAATTTTTCCTATGCAAATGTATCAGAGCCCACTACCCCATGTCATGCCGTGGGGATTGTAATGATAGTTCTTACGACCCCAGATGGTGGACTGCAGCATCTTCCTCATATCAACCCAAAAATTGCAGCTGTTGGCTCGCCTGGTAACTATAGCAAATCGCCCTATGACACAATCTATTGAAAGGCCTATTTTCTGCAGTGGAGTGTAGTAGTTGAACTATGTCCTACCTTGTGTATTTACACAGTACCTAAGAGTTATATTAATTATTATATATTTGATATATTTGTACTTTTTACAAAAAAGAGGAATTAGACTTAATAAATAAATTTAAATTTATGCCATCTTCTGTGGTGCCTATCGGAGCCACATATCAGCCATTGTTTGGTCACTCCTGTGAAATTATGCTATAAACAGGAGTACTATCGGGCCTGGGCTGACAAATTAATGTCCCGGGATGTAAGCATCAGCGCTCTTAAAAATAATTATAATTCCGCCTCCAGGTCCTTCAAAAGTGTCATTGCCAAGGCAAAGTCAGAGCCCATCGGCAGAATTGAAGAGAAATTAGTTCGCCTCCCTTCGGAAATACGTGCATTCTGGTCTCTCTACAAGGCTGTCCAAGGGAACATCTGTCAGACATCTTTACTATCTTTACACAGGGTGGACGACTCACTGGCCCATGACGCAAAGGAGAAAGCCTATCTTCTAGGCTCTTTTTGCTTGTAAATCGACTCTTGATGACGGGGAAAACCCGCCAAACTATCCCGCGGTATGTGTGCTCCATGAAGGAAGTGCTGTTTACACAGCGCTCAATGCGTAAAATTCTTCTCTCCCTGAACGTCAACAAGTCAAGTGGGCCTGATAAAGTCCCTCCTATTCCGAGATTCAAGCTCCGGGGTTGGCACCGCTTTTAACGCGTCTCTTCCGGTACTCATACTTGCTAGGTGTAGGCCCGAACCTATGAAAGACAGCTTTGGAGCAACAAATTCCTAAAAAAGGCGACCGCTCAGATCCGTTCAACTACAGGCCTATCGCTATCACCTCATTGTTCTCCATAGTGATGGAAACCATTATTAACAGCCAGCTCATGCGGTGCCTTGAGGATCACCAGCTGATAAGTGATCGACAGTACGGTTGCCGTCGAGGTCGCTCAGTTGGTGATCTTCTAGGTTATCTAACTCATAGATGGGTGGAGGCAGTGGAGTCCAAGTGGGAGGCGTTGGCCGTTAGTTTGGACATAGCGAAGGCTTTCGATCGGGTTTGGCACAAAGCGCTTTCGAAGCTCCCTTCCTATGGGCTTCCCGTGAAATTGTTCATTTGGATCACAAGTTTTCTTGCAGATCGGAGCATCAAGGTTGTATTAGACGGTGCAGGTCCGATTACAAGTCCATTAACGCTGGTGTTCCACAAGGATGCGTGCTATCACCAACGCTGTTTCTTCTGCATATCAATGATATGTTGCAAACCAGCAACAATCGTTGCTATGCAGATGGCCAAAACTGGTGATGCTTTATACACCGGCCGTGCCAATATTTCTCGGGAAAACGTAGCCGAATTACGGAAAAAACTTGTGTCTGAAGTCGAGACTTTGTTGAACAAAGTCTCAGACTGGGGGCACTTAAGCTAATCCAGTTCAATCCCCAACAGACACAAGTTTGTGCGTTTACCGCTAAAAAGAGCTCCTTTGTCGTATCTCCTCGGTTTCAAGACACACCCTTTGTTGCCTCAGTCAGTATCGGAATCGCGTGCTCAGAAGAGGGGGACAGTATTTCATGCCGGAACACCGCTTGCAATTTTAAAAAGCGCAGGTTAGGTCTCACGTGGAATACTGTTCCCATCTCTGGGCAGGCCCTCCCCAGTTCCAGCTCCTTTCACTTGAACGCATCCAGCGCAGAGCGGTTCGAATCGTAGACGACCGAGTTCTTTCCGACATGCTTGACTCACTGGCAGTGCGTAGAGATTTTGCAACTATTTGCGTATTTTATCGCATCTATCACGGGGAGTACTCTGAGGAATTTTTTGGACTAATCCCAGCCGCTCAATTTCACCATCGCACATCGCGACAAAACCCGCGATATCATCCATACTATCTGGATGATTGGCGGTCAACCACTGTGCGATTTAGAAGAAGTTTTCTCCCTCGCACAACTTCTCTGTGGAATTGATTACCATCAGCGATTTTTCCGGACCAATACGACATAGGAAACTTCAAGCAAACATCCTACTACTTTTTTAAATGCTGCCAGCCTTTTAGAAAGTAGCATTTGTAATTCCTCTGGTTCCACTCGTGTTGCAGTTGTTCATGGGCGTCGGTAGTTAATTACCATCAGGTTAGCCACATGCTCGTTTGCCCCCTCTCCTATAAAAAACTAAGTAATGGATATTTTTACAAATGTACTGTGCCATAGATGAGCATAAAATAAAAAGGCTTTAACACGTTAACAGGCAGGTGAAATAAAGTGAACATCCTTTTTTGCCTTTTATGCACGAGAAAATGATGCGAAAAGAATTTTAACACATACTTAGTGTTAATTTTTATAGAATAAAGGTGACAATCGTTCACACAGTCCACCTGATGCTAAGTGGTTGATGTGTCCCATAGACATCTACATCTATCATCATCGATTAATAATATAAGATAGACAGAATGGAAAACTAAGATGAAATGCCTTGTTTCCAGTAAAAAAGGGTCTGCTGTTTTCACTTACCACACGAAACACATCAGCGTTAAGCTGTTATTTTTAGTATTCTGTGAGAGCGTAGTCCTACCCCGTTCGAGCCGACACATTCGTGCTACAACTAATATAGCTGCAGCGTGGCTCTACCATGTTTCAATTTCTTTTTTGAATTGAGTTATCACTTAATTTTATTAATTTTTTATATTAATTATTTTAGATAATGATCTCAATTTTATACTTTTCCCTTTCCTACTCTTTTGATTAAATGCTTAGGTCTTAATATTATTTCATACAATTAAATTCCTGATAATTATTTGATAAACAAATTTATTACTTTTCAAACATTATATTTATAATCATACACAAAAGTTAATGAAATATGCTATATTTTGTATGGAATCAGATTATTACGCATGGCTCTTAAATGGTTTTTACAGTTTGGTAGCAAACAGATTACGCATCAATGAAACATTTAATTTAAGTAATTTTAAGAGTATGCTATAGAGAATATGTAAGGAACAAAGAACTTTTTGACTTATTGCCCTAGCGGTTGTAAACATGGTTGTTGATCATGAGGTCCTGACTCCTGACAACAGGTAGCAGCCCGGAGTCAGGAAGTTGGCGATTTTCCTCCCCTACCTCTCGGAAAGCACGAAGCGCCGTTGGGTTCTCTCTCTTGATCTCTCTCCAGTCGTATCAGACTGCCCTGTTGTGAGAGTGAGGGAGAGAGGCATAAAGAATGCTTGCGCATACACTTGGGCTCTATAATCCTATCCCGTACAGACGGCTTGTCTCCGTTGAGACTGGCTGCCGTGACCGAAAGTCGGTCTGGAGGACATTATTGTTTTGTGAGGAACATCTCATGATTACGTCCTGTCAGAGGTGTAGTTACGAGTATCTCGTATATGCCAGATTTAAAATATCTGAGGTTATTAATGATGAAGGACCAATCCGCATGTAAATAGAATTAATGTCTATATTCTACAAGCGACAGTTGCCTAATGGCAGAGTGCAGGCAGTGAATTCAAAGACCATAGTTTTAAATCCGCCGTTCGACTACTGTCGTGAACACACCGACACGACACAAGCATTTTAAGCTTACCAGGAGTAGTTAAAGGGAATATTAATAATTTTGTTATCATTGCTAGTATTTCAAAAAGTTCATGCCTATGTTCTAGTTGGTAGGACTCCTTCTCTGTCTAGGAGTCTGTCTGGATAATAATGCCATCTATTGGAGGCCACGAGATGTTTCTGGCCTTTCCCATAAAAATTCTCTTACGATACCCATGTAACAAAATAAGGAGATGGATTCTTTTACGCTACCGAGACACATGCAAATCTATGTTACCGTAAAGCTATTATATAAAGACAATTATGTAATTGAGCTTAAATTTGACTACTTTAGTTCAAATATTTATATTATCCAACGGTTTATAGTAATCACTAAAAACTAGGGTTATATTTTGCATAACTTTAAATATCAAGTATTTTTAAATAAAACTTACTACAAATTAAGTTGCGTTCATTACATTTTACGTTTTTGTTTTTTGTGCCTTATTTTAAAAACATTTATTTTTATTTTCTAATTTTTCAAGATTTTAAAATAGGACTAAGAGGTGGCTCAAGTTAACTGGACTACGCGCCCAAAAAATTAATATTCAGAGAGAGGCAGGATATAAAAGGCTTTAAGCTAAGAAGGACCGTAGAGTTTGGCAGTTGTTTGAAGCCTGTTTAAAAGCTGAATAGAGCGAATGCTCTAACCATTGTGCTAGCTTGCATTTCAAAGGCTTTGGAACATGAATAACTTCTAGAAAGGTGAAAAAATTAAGTCGAATGTCAATCCGACAGATCATCTCGCCCTATATTTCAAGAACACTGACATGTTTCCGATTCAGCGGAATTATAAAATTTAATTAGCATCGGGACTGCTGACGACATTGTGTCGATGCAGGGATGTTATATTTTTTCGTTAATTTAATACTAAAATACTAGCTGGCCGGCAAACGTCGTTTTTTCCTTTACTATTAGTGGTGCAATGAGTTGAACTCCAGACATTTTAGTTTAAATATCCATTTTTTCAACAACTCGATTACTTATCGGGTCCAGATTATGTGATTTTCTATTTTGGTACTAAACTAACTTAGTATATTGTGAATATGAGTCATTTTAAACGTTTGCAAAATAGAAGGAGGCGGATTATATATTTTATAAAAATATTCGGGTGTAACTTCTTTGTTTATGAACCGATTTTTATTAGATAGGTTATGTAGGTAGGTTCATATAATTTTTCTAATGCACAAATACTCAAACGCTGCTCAATTTTAAGATGATGATAAGTCCTGTGCTGTCTTTATTGATCAAATAAAATTATTTCTTACGGAATTTACCGCGTATATTAACTTATTTTTATACTCCCGTCGTTTATATCACTATGCAATACCCATGGTCACGTGGGAGGTGTCACAATGTCATAGTTAACCACGTCTACCTTCAAATTAAAATTATTAATTTATGATCCAATCTACGCAGTAGGAATTTACAGTACCTTGAAGTGTTCCAGTTGCATTTCTCTATCACATTAAGTCAAAGTGGCTGTGAAACCACCGAGACTTAACGACATCGATTGCGTTTGAGGATTTGGTCATAAGGGCTGAAAAATAGGAGTTGAAGATTGATGAAATTATTTAAACTGAATATTAGACGTTACCTTAAAGTTGGTTCACCCAAAAGGGCAATGTTCAACTTTAAAAACAAAGTAAAACTAACTTCAAAAACTAAAAAGAATAAAATAATTTTCATATACTAACTTGTAAAGTGCATTTATTTTTCGGTACGTTTTCTCTTACCACTGACTTACTATTTGTGGAAATAATTAAATTCTTTTAAGGTTTTTAATTCGTTTGTATACCTTTTTGAAATAATTAAAGAATATGTTAGTAACATGAATAAAGCGCCACTTATCAGCTCCTATCACTGCCTAATTAAAATCCTATTCACTTACAAAAATATATTGTGTGAATATCACATCAACAGGGCAGGTCGTTAAGAAAATTCATTTAAAAACATTCCACCGATTAATTATAAAAATACGTATAATAATAATAATTTATTTGACACAAACAACACAGTGTTTTGACTTTTATTAATTACCTCCCTCTCCATTGAATTTAGGATGTTTTTTTAATTTCATTAGCCTTACGTATCATCCTTGGCAGAAATCAATATTATCTCGCGAGAATTTGTGGTCTGTTGAATCTAATGCAATGGCGGGGACCGTTTATGAAATTATCACAAACTGTAGACTTCCCGGAGCATTGGAATTTCACGTCAGCTATGTGGTCTTTTATGTGGGTTTTTATAGATCGTTTTGCTTGCCCTGTATATATATATATATGAGAAACTAAAATATCAATAAAAGCCCTAGTTAAAGAACAGATAGTTGATTGAAGAATCGACGCTCTGCGAAGTCTGCAGTCTGTGAATAAATACAGGATCACCCCCGTCATTACATTAGACTTGAAAGACCACAAATCCTCGCTAAAGAACACCGATTCCTTCCAAGGACCATTCGCGAGGCTATTAAATTCATAAAACATCCTAATTTTAATAGAGAAGATGGCTGGATGCTACCATCTGCTGGGAATCCTATAATTAATAAAATTAAATCCATACCCAAGTATACAACTACAAGACTTCGAAATACTATAATATTTACTTTATTAATATTTGCCATAGGGCCAATTACACCTATTAATTTCTGATAATATGTTCACACACTGTTCAATCAACAAGCTCACCTTTAGGCAAATGTTTCACTTTCGAAGGACCAAAACATGATAGATGACATGACAGATTTTCAACTGCGATGCGAAATCTTTGTAAAATTATTGTACTGCATAATTAATTTAACAGAACCTTAACGAGATTTCAAAAAATATCAAAGACGATATTAGATTCTTCAATTAGATATAGAATGTTATACTTAGATTTGATTAGTTTTGATTTCGAATAGCTTATCAAAAAAAACTAACGCATTTAAATCAAATACGAAATTAATCGATACTAATTTGGGATTTTTTTTTGTTTACAAAATCATTTTCAGTGTAGCATGATTCTTTTGAGATTTCTAATAAAACGACCGCGTTGCCCGCATTGTGATTTCAAAGAAAACTATATATTTTTTTAAATAGACATGACATAGATAATGTAGCAGAGTTTACAAACTGTGACAACAGAAGTCACTCAAAGTGTATATGACTGATTATTTTAGATACATTAAACACCTTTACTATCTCAAATAATCATATACACATTTTAAACATTAACAACACCTAATATTTACATAAACATATAGTGTTTTTTCGCACATAGACTTTTTGTTAGCATATCAGCGGGCATGTCTGTTGTCGGCAAATATTGCAAATTGCCTATATTATTTGAAATACATTCTCTAGTTAAATGATATTTCACATCAATGTGTTTAGATTTCTTGTGATATACTGGATTTGTCGATAGCTTCTGTGCGCTTAAATTGTCATTATATTATTGTTAAGTATACATTTTATTAACTATTTCAAATTGCAAAGCCCTCAAGTATATTGCTTCTTTACAAGCTTCAGAAATTCCCATATACTCAGCTTCACAACTTGATAAGGCTACGGTCTTTTGTTTCCTACCATCCTAAGATATGACACCATTAGACAATAAGAAACAAAATATATATCCGGTATAAGACCGCCTATCGATTGTATTATTTGCCCAATCAGCATCCACAAAACCTACTATATTGGAAATTCTTTTTGGAAATTGGAGATTTAGTCTTTTTCAAATACTTCAACACTCTCTTTGCATAACCCCAATGCTCACCTGTATGACAATTATTATATTGACTTAAATACCTAACTGAATAAGTTATATCTCGTCTGGTTAAGACAGATAAGTACATAAGGCTACCTATGTATAACCTGTTGAAAAGGTACTTTATTATTAACATTTCGACCTATCTTTATATTCAATTTGTGCTCCATTGAAGTATCAAAAGTTTTACAATCTGTCAAATTAAATTTATGCAAGAAATTATCAATATAATGTTCTTGACTTAAGGTGACGTATCCTTCCAACTTATCAAATTTTACATTCATCCCTAGACATTGTTTCATTAGTCATAAATCTTTTTAAACCGACTTGCCAACATTTCCTTGAGATCAGTACATTCCTTTTTATCATTAGAAAATATGAAAAAATCGTGTGCATAAACAGTTACAATAGTTTTACAATTTTCATTTATTTTTGTATACATACATGGTTCAAGCTTTGATTTTGTATAACCATATTCAAGCAAACAATTATCTAATTTCTTATTCCAGGCTCTTGAGGTCTGTTTTAGACCATAAATGGCTTTCTTAAGTTTTAACACTTTATTTTTGCTACCTGGAGAATCAAAGCAATCTGGATTCTGCATGTATATGGTTTCCTCTAGGTCACCATTAAGGAAAGCAGTTTTTACGTCCAAATGTGTTACATTTAGTTCTAATTGCACTGACAGTGAAAACAATAAACGTAGGGTTGTGTGTCTAACAACAGGTGAAAAGGTCTCTGTATAATCTACACCTCGTTATTGTAAAAAGCCCTTATCGACTAGCCTGGCACGAAACCTTACTTTATTTTCAGTATCATATTTTTTTTTTGCAATACCCATCTACATTGAACTATAGTACTATTATCAGGTACTTCTGAAAGTTCCCACGCCTTGTTGTCATCAAAACATTGTAACTCAACACGCACTGCCTCTAACCACTTTTTTTACAGGTCCATTTAACGCATCTTGTAATGAGAGTTCACTGACATCTATTATACTATCACTTTTGAAACAAACATTAGAAGAACCAAACCTATCTGGTCGCTGTATGCGCCTCACACACTTCACTTTTTTTTAACTACACTCATTACACTTTCACCACTAGAGGTGAAGATCTCTTTTTCTTCATAGGAACATTGGTTTCATCACCATCATGGTACTCCTGACTTTTAGTGTGATTTGATATGTCCCCCACTAAATCTAAATATACCTCAGAGGATTCAGTCTGTGATTGTAGTTCTTCGATCTGAACTGAACTCTCTACTGGTGTAGGTTTTTCAATTAAGATCACATCACGGCTGATTGTGATTACTTTTGTTCTAGGAATATAAATACGATAACCTTTTACATCCTCTGTATAGCCTACTAGTATGCCCTTCTCAGCCTTTTTATCCCATTTCAGCCTTTTTTCTTTTGGATATGCATCATTACGGGAGCATACCCGAAGACTCTCAAATGGCTTATATCTGGCTTTCTCAATGTCCACATCTGATATGGAGTTTTCCCATTTAAAGCGTGAGGCTACGGTCCTATTCTGAAGATATAAAGCTGTATTTGCCGCTTCGGCCCAAAAACTATTATCCAGACCAGCGTCAAACAGCAGGCATCTTGCTTTTTCCACCACCGAACGGTTACAGGGTTCTGCCAGTCCGTTCTGTTCTGGCGTGTACGGATTGGTCTTCTGATGAATAATTCCTGAATTTCTAAGATACATCTCAAATTCTTTACTGCAATATTCCTTTCCGTTATCTGTACGCAACTTTTTAATTTTATTATTTAGTTGATTCTCTACAACTGTCTTATAAATTTTAAAATAATCAAGGGCTACACTTTTGTTTTCAAGAAAGTAGATGTATATCATACGGCTATAGTCATCCACAAACAAGATATAATATCTTGAGCCCCCAAAAGAAACACTGTTAAATGGCCCACATATATCACTGTGAACTAACTGCAAGAGATCATCACTATTGTTGCCATCCTGTTGGAAAGGCAATCTACTCTGCTTCACAACACACTATGCACGACGACTTCGAAATTTCAGCCTTTCTGTCGAGTGTGAGCCCTTCACGGCATTCTGCATTTTTTTCAGACAGTTACTATTGAGATGACCTAACCTGCGATGCTACATGTCACTTAAGGTTATCACTGTAGCCAAGAACCTTTCAGGCATTTTAACTTGTAGGCACCATTTATTAAACAAGCTGCGGCAACCAACTTGTCAGCTTCATTGTATATTTGACAGCCATCATTAGTAAAATGTACTCTATTACCTCTTGCTATTAACTGACTTACTGATAAGAGATTCATGGTCAAGCTCGGAACGCATAAAACTTCTTAACAACCACGTCATATTCACAGTCATCTGTCAATGTAGCAATCTGCACGTCACCCGAGCACTTAACAGCCACCTTTTCTTTGTTAGCAACAACAATTTCTTTAATAGAATGCTCAGTCGAGGAATTTTTTATCCAATTTTCATTCGCGGTTAAGTGAGCACTCGCTCCCGAATCAACATACCAATCATTCTTTGAAAAATTGCCATTTAGGCACACGGCACTAAAGCATTCGATTGTTTGCGTACAAATGTTTTAGTATTTGATGTATCCTTATCAAAATTCGTGCACTGATTGCGATAATGGCCGGTTTGTTTACATCTGTAACATTTTATTATTTTTGTTAATTTCTGTTTTGAATTTGACATATATCCATTGTCCTTTGGTACCACCAGTGCTGCCAATCTTATATTGCGAAAACTCGCAAATGCTCCGCTAACGTCGCCACTGTCTTCCTCTAAGTCCATTAGCTTTGTTTTAATGGCGTCGGCTGTTATTTTCATTCCAGAATGTTCTATCGTCATAATCATAGGCGAATATTTTTCGGATAATCCAGCCAAAAGCAAGGATTCGACCCACTCTTCATTGATTTTAAAGCTTGTTCCACTTAATTTTTGACTTGTTTCTATAATCTGCGTTACATACGATGTCATAAATGTACAATTCTCCAGACGGATTGTGTTTAAGGTTCTCAATAAGCTGATTCGCCTAGTAAATCCCGAGTCATAGAACAATTGTTTGAGCTTACCCAATAACTCCTTTGTACTCTTGACTTCCTTGATATGTACATAGAGCGATGAATCTATCGTTAGGATCAATTTTGCTCTGGTTTTCGCATCTGCTGCGGCTTCTTGTGGCTTGGTTTCTAAGATGCAATCAGAAGTCCCTTCCAGTACAAGAAAATTCTCCGCTGCGAAAGCCCACTCTGCGTAGTTCTCACGGCACTTCAACTTAGGCACACTCACAACGTAGTCCGTACTCATTTTCACCAGCACAGTTTATTCTCAGTCTGCTTAAACTTATACAGCACCAATTTGCAAGTTTTATCTGCGAGAATTAAACGATAACTTGGGCCCATAACCTCTAATAAAACGACCGCGTTGTGATTTCAAAGAGACTTTTTTTTATATAGACATGACATAGATAATGTAGCAGAGTTTACAAATTGTGACAACAGAGGTCACACAAAGTGTATATGAATAATTATTTTAGATTCATTATAACAAGTTTATTTCACAAATTTTCAAAATCGTAATAATACATTATGAACATTTTCATACGCTATTGCTCATATTTGCTCTCACTAACGCAGAGCAACCGTAATTTTAACTCAAAATCTCAAAAGCAAAGGAGACAATTTCTTTTTGTATGGAGAATGGGCCCACCAAAATTGTGACGATATTTAATAAAACGTATGTAGATTTATTGCTTGTTATCTCTAGATTACTATAGTAATTTTAGTTTTACCATATCTAATGGGAATGCTGAGAAATTAACAATCAAACGGCAACCTCCCTATAAACTAAAATCTCAAAAGAGCGACTGTCTGATAGTTTTTATCGATATTCTCTGTTATAATAGTGCACTGTTAATAAAAAAAGTATAAAAATGTTGTAGGTTCTTCAAAATGTTAAGTACACTTAGTGGATGGAATTTTTTTTTAGTAGTGCCGGAGTCAACGGTAGTATAAACAGACGCGGTGATGTATTGATTTTTAATTTTATTTATTATTTATTGTGTTGTATTGATTACTAAGCACAGATTCAGAAAGAAAGAAAGCCTGATTGCATACAATTCAAGTGAATCAAAAAGTAAGCAAAAACTATGCTCAACTTTTTTTTTATAGAATAAGCGTGACAAACGAGCACACAGTCCACCTGATGGTAAGTGGTTGCTGCGGCCCATAGACATCTACATCTATCCTCTATTACAAATCAAAATGTAGATGCGTTGTCACCCGTGAGGACTAAGATGGAATGCCTCATTTCCAGTAAAAAGGGCCTCCGGCCACCTGCACTCACCTAGCGAAACGCAGAGGTAAACCTCTACTTCACGCTGGTTTTCTGTGAGGTCGTGGTACCACCCCGGTTCGAGCCGGCCCATCCATGCGACAGCAAAAGCTGCCGCGTGGCTCTACCACTGTTTAAACTAATTTTAAAAGCAAGAACGCAAGTACTTATTTATCTAATATCATTTGCAACCAGTAACATGGTTTTATGTGCTTATCTGTGCGTCCAATAGTGCACTTTTAAGGGCTGTTTATTAAGTAGTAATAATATAGTGGATGGGAAACAAAAACAAAAAGAATCTGGTGACGACTGTAACATATTCTAATTAAATCCGTTCGACCATTACTGTGTCCGAAAATGTATATCTATGAAAATTTTATGACAGTATAAGCGTACAGTATGACTATTATTGTGGCCGAAGATGTGTCTAAGTAATTTAAACAAGCCTATGTAAACAAATTAAACAAGCCTTATTGATTACAGTGCATCAATACCCCGTTGTGAGAAAGCACATAAGAACAGTAACTATCCAACGGGTATTGATTGAGCATGTGGAAATTGAATTTATTTCGACGCAAGTCATATACATACAGACTTTGTTTTGTAGCACATATCGATTATTTCATCGGTTGAAAAGGTGTAAAATGTTAGTTTGACTTTGTGATTTCTTTCTCAGAGAGGTTAAAACAAATACAACAAAACTTAGAAGCTGATGTACCTGAAAACTCCTTTCTAACAGTAGATCCTGTAGCATTCTATATGTGTAATTGAGTACGTTGAAGCTGTACCAGCAACAGAAAGTCAGGAATGTGCATTTAGAAAAGCCTCTTAAACCTCTCTTAGAATTCTGAGAAATTAACAATTAAATATGAATATCACAATAAACTTAAACAAACTAAAAGCGATGATCTAGTAGTTTTCTAAGATATTATGAGTTAGAATAGTGTATATAGAATAGAATAACTTAATAATTAATCACAATCATCATTAATTATCATTACAGCCCTTCACAAGTCCACTGCTGAATAAAGGCCACCCCCAAGGAGTGCCACAAAGCACGGCCCTGAGCCACCTGCATCCATCGACTTACTGCATGTCTTACCAGGTCGTTACTCCATCTAGTGGGGGGACGCCCTACACTTCGTCCGCCGGTACGAGGTTGCCACTCGAGAACCTATTTTCCACATCGGCTATCGGTTCTTCGAGCTATATGGCCGCCCATTGCCACTTCAGCTTACTAATCCGTTGGGATATGTCGGTCACTCTGGTTCTACTGCGGATATTATCATATCTAAGTTTATCACGCAGAGAAACTCCGAGCATAGCCCTCTCCATAGCTCGCTGAGTGACCTTGAGCTTCCTCAGCTGGCCAGCAGTGAAGGACCACGTCTCAGTTCCATAAGTCATCACTGGCAACACGCACAGGTTGTACAGTCTCGTTTTTAAGTTTTGAGGTATACCTGACGAGAAGATGTTCCGTAATTTCCCGAACGCTGCCCCACCGAGTTGAATCCGTCGATTGACCTCTCGGTCGAAGTTGCACTTACCTAGTCGGACTATTTGTCCCAGGTAAACATACTCGTCAACAACTTTGAGCTTAGTGCTCCCAACAACTACCGGCATAGGTGTGACATGGACATTAAACATGATCTTTGTTTTGTCCATGTTCAATTCAAGACCTATTCGTCGGGAAACACTATTGAGGTTATTGAGCATAATGCTTAGGTTCTCCAGCGATTCTGCCATAAGGACTATATCGTCGGCAAATCGAAAGTAAGTGATGTACTCGCCTACTGTATACTTTCCAGTACAGAATCTTGAAAACGTCTTCTAATGCTGCGGTGAAGAGTTTCGGCGATATAACGTCACCCTGTCTAACACCCCTCTGCAATTAGATAGATTTCGTACTCTGGTTCTGTACTCGGATAGCAATCGTAGCCCTACTGTACAAGCACTTTAGCACTTCGATATATCGACAGTCAACTTGGCACTTCTGAACGGACTGCAGCACCGCCCAAATTTCGACGAAATCAAAGGCTTTCTCATAGTCCACATACGGCAGACATAGTGGCAAATTATACTCCTCGGACTTTTGTAGGATTTGCCGAAGGGTATGTATATGGTCTATGGTGCTACAGCCTTTTCGGAAACCAGCTTGTTTAGGAGGCTGGAAGTCGTCAAGTCTACGTGCGAGACGATTCGTAATGACTTTTAAAAAACAGCACGTAGATGCGGCTCAGATAGGAAATCGGTCTGTAGTTCTTCAGGAGAGCGTTGTCACCTTTCTTGAAGAACAAGAACACCGCACTTCTGCTCTATTCTATGCAGTATTTCGAACTTCCCTAATTTCAGCTCACCGTTCTCTCTTGTGCCTACTTTTGCATTGAAGTCTCCCATTAACACCAAATAGTGGGATTGAAGGAATTTATGGCTCTAGAGATATCCTTATACATTTCTTCCACCTCCTCATCGGAGTGTGCCGAGGTTGGTTCGTAAACCTGTATGACCTTCAGCGAATACCGTTGGTGATTATGGGTATAAGGTACGCAACCCTCGTCGCCACACTGCCGATCTTTACAACGTTGTTAACACCTCCTTGGGACAGATGGTCGGCCTCCCGGTGATAGAGCAAGTTGCCAGATTTGAGAAATAACAAGGCCTCCCCCTCTTTTTGGACCTCGGATAATCCTATGTTATTCCAGCGCAACTTGCCTATCTTTTTTTTCAGCTATAGGATCTTCTCGTCAGACCTCAAGGTGCGTGCGTTATAAGTGCCAGATTGAGTTGTCGTAGGTGGCAACCGAACCTCCACCGGAGATTCTTAACACCCCTTGCCCCGCCGTTACCATTGTCACCACCGTAGTCAGGAATAGCGAGGCCGCCGAGGACTAGGGGCCGTCTCTTAGTAACTCTATCCATTTGTAATTATGAATTGTATTAAATAATGTTGTAAGTACATTCAGCAATTATAGGTACTTTATATTGATGGAAAATGCTTTCAGCACTTCCGGCAAAACAATTTTTTTACATGTATTAATTGCTTAGTTATTATACATCGTTAACACCATTACAGTAATTAAATATATATAATTAAAGACAAGATGAATAACGCATAATATGTCCATTTATAATATAACCTTTACATGCTATATAGTAAGAAAAATGTTTTAAACTGGTTAAGGCTAAAACACAAAGAAAAATGCCACTGCATTTATTGTTGTAATTATTTCCAAAGCAGTCTATTAATAGTGGAACCGACAAACAGGTGTGTTGTTGGCGTAAACGTGCAGTGTGTAAACTTTGTTTTAAAATATATTATTATTAACTGATTAGTTATCATACCCCAAATACCATTAAAGCCAAAATGACTAGGTAATATCATGCTTATCTATGTTATTACACACTGAGGAATATGACGTAAAATGTTTTAATATATATATATATATATATATATATATATATATATATATATATATATATATATATATATATATATATGTGTGTGTGTGTGTGTGTGTGTATATGTATAATAATTTTAATTTAATTGTATATTATATTGTTTCAAAATAACTTGATAATAACATAACAAGGATATACGCAGAATAATAACAAGGATATTTTCGATATGTTATGAAATATGATATAAGACTGTTGTATTCAATATCCATATCCTTTTTTTGTCTCTGCGTACGAGCAGCTCCGCAAGATTTCAGCCTACGAGACATACACATTAATTCTTAGCGATCCACATGAAAAAAGTTAATGAATATTGTATATTTTATTTTTATATAATTATTGCATTCTATGTAGCATGTGAGGTCTAGGTTTATGTTTTATTAGTAACTTTGGATATAGATCAACATTATTTGACTATGTAAAAGTTGTCTGACTTCTTATTAAGTGGCGAAGCTTGCGTAGACACTTATTGATTTCACAATGTCTGTCCCACGATTATCTCGCGAACGGTTTCGAATTTTCAAATTCTGTTTCAGCAATCGATTACTGATCACCCAGGCATCTGAACCTCCTATTTTAAAACTGATTGCTCAAAAAAAAGCTGATTGCTTCGCCACTTTGCTATGCTGTTAGCTTGCTAGGTTTATTTTCACTGGTTTCCCGTAAGTTGGTAATCCATAAGTCATCACTGGCAACACACACTGATTGTACAGTTTCGTTTTCAGGTTTTAAGGTATGTCTGACGAGAAGATGTGTCGTAGTTTCCCGAACGCTTCCCAGCCGAATTGAATGCGTCGATTGACCTCTCAGTTGAAGTTGGACTTACCTAGTCGGACTATTTGTCCCAGGTAAACATACTCGTCAACAACTTTGAGCTTAGTGCTCCCAACAGCTACCGGCATAGGTGTGACATTATGACGACCAGACAACAACTGTTCAGTGATGTCTCCGTGACCGCGAGGGTGAAAACTGGTAGCGATCACCGAATGGTTAGAGGCACACTGAACCTAAACGTTAAGTTTTGTAGAAGGTGCAAAGGCCCGCTATTTTTGGAAGACGCTGCTGAATTTATAGTTATTAATTGGATGGCGCTGCTGCCCATTTCCTGGTTTATTTCCCTCTGTCGCCTCTTACGGAATCCACAGAACGATATGGGGCAGTCGATATTCTTACACCGCCACTACACGATTAAAACTATATATTGACGGAATAACCTATTGAAGTTTTATTCAAGGTAAAAGGTACAAATGCCTACATATTCTCATAAATCTAAGAAATCAATAATATTTCATCCATACAATTTTCAGCCCCTAGATTAAAACGTAAAACGCCTTTATATGTGACCCTATTATTTTTAAGCAGGGTAATTACTTGGCACTCGCAAGTATTTATTCGAGAGATAAGGGAATTCCTACATTTGCCTGTTTGCCGAGAGTCGAATCTTCCTATAGACAAATGGTGCGTAATTTTAAATGTGTTTTATCTTAAATACCTCAAATGACAGAAACAATAATCTACCGTGAAATGACTAATATTCCATCGTAAACTGTTGTAATCGAGAGGATCTATTGCTTTCTTACCTTGGGGTGGAAGATTGTTGATTATTTTGAGCGGAAA
>JAVANC010000001.1:64261241-64373644 GCA_033319125.1 Parnassius glacialis | reverse complement strand
AGTGCCACCTACCAGGCCAAACTTAGGCTTAAAACCATCCTGGCCACTTCATAAATACCCCATATATATTTCATGAAAATCGATTAAGCCGACGAAAATGTGAAGAGCTACAAACATACACTGCAATTTTATATTTGAAGATATATTATAATAAAATCTGATAAATAAAACTGTAAAATTAAAATCTCATCACAAGCGCCATTCCGCTTTACCATTATTTCATCCAAAACTATAATTTTCAAAGGCTATAATTTTAAAAGTCAATTACTTTGGCCCGTAGTAAAAGAGCCGCCGAAATTGAAAGTGCCGCCGGCAAAAGTTTCGGCAACTGTTTCGATTAGACCTTCGGTTGTTTCTATACTAATGAACATCAGTATAAAAACTATTGAAATGTTCTTTGTTATTGGAATTTTTCTCTTTTTAAATATTTTCTATGGAAAATGCAACGATTCTTTAACATTTTTTTTAATATCGTCATCATCACTTAATATGTTTTCCACGTGGAAGAGCCATGTTACAGCTATAATTTGTTCGTTGAAGCACGAATGAGTTGGTGCCACTGGGGAAAGAACACGTTCTCACAGAATACCAACGAGAAATGATAGCTTAATGCTACTGTATTGTGAGTGTAGACAAACGGACACTGTTTTTTTAGTGGAAACAAGGCATTCCAATTTAGTCCTTATGGGTGAAAACAGACCTGTATTTTGAAACTTAATCGAGGATAGATGTTCAGTTATATACAGACAGACACATCAATTTTATTTATGTGAATAGATATTATATATCATATTTATTCCACGTTTGTAAGCCGAAAGATACCCCGGATCTTAGGTATGTGATACATTTAATTACTTTCGGTGGAATTCGGTCTATAACCATACTAGATACAAACGAGCGCTTTTGACCCTTAGTAAAATTACTGTTATGTTTACTGTACGATCTTCCCTCGATACCTAGTTCCCAAAAATCTTCGACTTAAGACATTTCAACAATTTCAATTGGCAGATAGACATTTCATTATTATAATAATTTATTATAATGGTTAAAGTACTGGAGATATTTTACCTTTCCAACGTCTCCCGTTCTCTGTACGCTAGTATTCTGTGAGAGCGTAATTCTACCCCGGTCAAGCCAACTCATTCCTGCTAGAACTATAATATAGCTAAAACATGGCTCTACCACGTTTAATCATCGCAGCAATTAATGCTGACTATTTTTTTAAGTACTTTCTGCCCTACAGGGTTCCCCATGGCTTTGAGCTAAACTGCTGGTCTTTGGTTCACAACATTTGAAAATTATTTGCCTTCTTATCGATTCACCACAGACTACAAGGCACATCCAAGCACTTTTTTCATCGATAACATACACTAGACTACATCTGCTTGTGCTGTGATGGCGCGGATACTGCGCCAAATTGATGCAAATAGACCGAAAGATAACCGAGATCTACACAATCACTGGCAAAGTTTTTTGGTTTAGAGTTTTTGCGGTTTTCACTATTCGAACATGGCGAACACCGCAATCAAAATAGTTTCGGTAATGATGCCAAACCAACATATTCTATTCACAGGTTATCTTATATAACAATATGGTATAATTTATATGAATAAATATCCTCCAGACCGAATTTCAGTCATGGTGGCCAATCTGAACTGAGACTAGCAATTTGTGCTGGACAGGATTATAGTGCCCGAGTGAATGCCCAAGTACTGATGCATTTTCTATTTCCTCACTCCGATGGGATGGTAATCCGACACAACCGGAGAGACCAACGGCTTTACGTGCTTTCCGAGGCACGGAGAAGTAACACCACCAACTTCCACATTCCGGGCTACTGCGAGTTTCTTGTCAGTAAAACCTAATAAGGTATAAAGTGGTTTAGTCCCGACCCAGGATTCGATATACTCGTAATTAAGTAATTAGTACATTATATAATTAAATATACAAGTTGTTCTCTCGAAAAAAAAATATTGTATAAACTGTGTGTGGTTTCTGTGTAAAAACAAGTTAATAGTTTAAAAGAAAAACCAGTGTTTATAATAACAGACCAGTGATCAGTAAATCAAAACAATAACTTTAAAATTACAAATTAATGTTTAGTGCAGTGCTTATTATTGATCTGCTTGTATTAATGTACCCTACAATGTAAAATAAATGCTCAAACGTCAACTTATAAAACAGTCAATAATTTAATCGGCAACTGATAAGAACGATTGATCCAGTGGCGAGACAATTTAAATATAGTGTCATTGATCGTGTCTTCGAGCCCTCAACACGCTTGGTTTTTGTGACCAAATAAAATTGTTAGGATAAAAAGTATTAAAATTATTGGTTGTACAAAAAATTATAATCTCTGAAAACAAACAAAAAAGACAAAGAAAACCAACATGCGTAGCATGTCTCAAAGGAATTGCCCTGGGAGAAGAAATAACATGCTGTAAATGTTCGAATGATTATCACTATTTGTGTTTGCGAATAACAAAAGACGTATATCAGAACTATTTAACGTCTCAGAAAAGGAAATGAATCTGTCCTACATGTAGTAAGGTAAAGAAAAGGGGGGATAATGCGAACACACCGGTGAGAGCATCTACAACAGAAAACACAATTCTTACTGACAATACAGTTACACCGACCTGTTCCTGGGTATCACAACGAGCATTACGCAAAAACTCAGATCAATCGTCTTCTGATATACTACAAGAACCTGAACATATATATATATATATACAAGCAGCCGAGTCAGAAGACATAGATGCATTATCTTCTTCTATATATTAATTCGTAAAGAGAAAGCTTTTTACATGTTTTTAAGTATATTGCGTGCCCGGGGGCGTATTGGACTTGACAAAGTTAAAGTTTATATGGAGAAGAAGTACAGAATGCAAAAATGTATATATAATATAGAGTGTCGAGAACCGGAGACCTTTGTACTGGAAACAAAGCGTTCCATCTTAGTCCTCAGAAGTGACAACGCATCTGCATTTTGATTCTTAACTGAGACTTACCATCAAGTGGACTGTGGACTCATTTGTCACTTTTATTTTTTTTTGGATTTTGGATTTTCGGAAAACCCTCTGTTCTGAAAAGAATCTGCAAGAAAACTTAACCTTTTTCAACATTAATTAACAATATAATATTTTATATATTTAAGTTAGTATGAAAACATTAAAAACATATTGGGATTAAAATTAAAGCAAAATTAATCATAATAAAATTCTTTAAAGTAGTTTTATTTATTTTGCAACAAAACAATACAATACAAAATATTTGATTTATACGATATTTTGGCGCAGAGAGGATTAACTGTTCGATTTCGGTTATCGGTGGTAAATGTAATATTTAAATCAAACAACAACATTGCACTGTTTACTAAAGTTTTTACCAATAATGTTATAGTAGTCTTTTTTCCAAGTTAAAACAAAGTGCAAAGAGAGGATTTTGAATTCCTTCTACAAATATACTACGACAGTACACAACATAATTTCTATTTGGTATAGGTGTCAGAATAAGTCTTAAACAAGTCAAAAACATTTCTTTATCATCAAGATTTCACTCATTCATTACAGCCTTTTAAAGTCCCCTGCTGAACATAGACCTCCAGCACAGACTGCCTCATAAGGGAACATCTGCCATAGTTTCCACGCTTGACAGGTTGGCACTCACAGTTATTTTTTCTAATTGTTAATAGGAATTCACTGCTGCAACACCTGGTTTGTCTCCCTCTGTCACCTCTGATGACACCCACGGAAGGATATGTGGTAGTGAATATTATTACACCGCCGTTACTCGGATACTTGACATACGTTAGTAACTTAGAACTAAAGCTTTAAGGCAAGCACACACTTACTTATAACTAATCTAAACATATATATCTATATTATATTTTTGTCTGTCTGTTTCTTTTCTAGGAGAGGGGGCAAACGAGCTTGCGGCTCACCTGATGGTAAGTGACTACCGCCTCCCATGAACAACTGCAACACTAGGGGAATTGCAGATGCGTTGTCGGCCTTTTTGTCTGTACGAGCTAATCTTCCGAATGGCTGGACCGATGTTAATGAAATTTTACAAACAGATACAGATCAATGCTAGTAGTGATCAAGGATTATTTTATCAGAAAACCTTGAAGACCATTTTGAAAATCCGAAAATTTGATAATGTAAATGGCTTTTATTATTTAAAATATAATTCAGGCGAAGCTAGGGCTGGTCTCTAACCTTTACCTATAGATGAAATTTAAGAGTCTGTCTGTAGTAACGAATTAACTTAGACGACTTAACTTAGGCCGAGGATGTTATTTGCATGCCACTAAGGCATAAATCACTATTTTAAAAATTTTGTACATCTGTATATCTATCCGTATATCCGGGTTAATCTTCAAAATAACTAAACTTATTGTAATGTAACTTCAAGGGATAGAGTGCCATGCTGGGAGTGATCTAGTCTATATTGTATCCAAAAATTACTAAATAAAATGGTATGTGATGGTTATCTTAAATCTAAATAATGCCTCATTAAAAGATCACACCGGAGCGAGTCACCAGTTATAACTAAATACAAAATAAATTACTATTATAAGTGCCGCAAGGCGTATGACAGTGGAACCCATAACACAAAGAAATGAGCGCCTTTACGTCTAATAAAGAGAAAATTGTTACATTTTCTCATTATACGTACTGGAATGTCATTATATACGAGAAAAGCAAATAACGAAACAACGAGAACAAAGCATCGTGTTCACAGGTGCTCATTTGAAGAGAGAATTTCTTTAATATCTACTTATCGGAATTCTTCCTACAATCAACGCACTCGGAGGAAATAAGGCATGTAATCGAACATGTTTCTTTTCTTTATTAAAAGAATAAAAGTTACAGACGACCACACAGTCAATTTTTATCTATTTATCCCTGAGGACTAAATAATTAAGACTAAGACTAACTAAATAAATACACTAAGTACTATACTAAGCAAATAAACAAGCAAAAAGTCCATGGATACTGTCCTGTGGCCCATAGAAATTATCTATTACCGATTAAGAATCAAAATACGTTGCATTTTCACTCCTGAGAATTAAGATGGAATGCCTTATTTCCAGCATAAAGGAACTCCGGTGGTGTCTACTCTATGTGATCTATACTCACCATATGAGACAGTAGCATTTAGCTTCTATTTTACGCGTAAGTAAGAGCGTCGTCCTTCCCCGGTCGAGCCGGCCCATTCGTTCTATAGCCATAATATAGTTGCAGCATGGCTCCACCACGTGTGAAAACTTTTTGTTTACGTTCCTTAATATTGTTTCAATAAGTTATTTTATAAACTTTGTAACCCGACTGTTTCGGAATTTATGAACGAAGTATTTATTTAACTTCCTCGCACGGATTTACGGAATCAGCTACCTAAACCAAAAGAACCTCATATTTTTTAAAATGCCGGCACCGTACCTGCATTTCCTCTGGTGTTGCAGTTGTTCATGGGTGGCGGTAGTCATTTATCGTTTGCCCATTGCTTCTTAAGTTTATATATATACATATATATATATATGTATATATATATATATATATATATATATATATATATATATATATATATATATATTTACTAGCTTGCCAGGCAGACGTTCCTTTCAAGGCCCTTTCAAACGACCATTCCTATAAAATCCTTAAATTGACAATACAAAATTTTGAGGGTGATTTATCGGGATAAAACTATCCTATCTGCAATATTTCATTGAAATCAGTTTAGTAGTTTAGGAGTCCATCGCGGACAAACATTGTGACACGTAATTTTTATATATGAAGATAATATATATATATATATATATATATATATATATATATATATATATATATATTATTTTTAAATTACTCACTCAGAACCTTTCGGTTAATATATAAGTATAAGATTCTCTTATTTTCTTCTTTTTTCATAATAATTAGTATTGCAAAACTTGAATAATAGCATCAGGTTTATTCGTTAGTATTTTCTCTTAATATGAATGTTCTTTTCATTAAGTATTTATTGCGGTATAAAAATAATAAACCGAATTTAATGAGTGGTAGCGTTACCTTGTCAAGTCAATAATAGAGCCCGACTCCACTCGCTTCGCATGCTAGTTGTGCAGTATTTTTTCAAAATTTGTTAGTAATTTACTCAGATTTCTTACATTTACGCAAATATTACACATTACAATAACGAACTTTGTTTTGCATTTAAATTTTTTTGTATGTAGGCGACCGAGCTTGAGTCAGCGTTCGAAAAAATAACTCGCTAATAGATTATACCTATTAAGAAAACTTTGTAAATTGAAATATTATCTAAGTACAAATTTTTATCCAAACCCTTAGATCTGTTTCCGAGAAACCTGTTATGTACTATATATAACGCCATAAAAATGTAGGACACTTCGCAACACAATGTTTTATTAGTCTTTATTTATCCGCGAATCCTGGATCCTGGCATAGTTGATCTATGCTCTAGTCTAATACTCTAATAAAAAACATGCTCAATTAAAATATGATCATAAAAATTCACATCACACGAGACGCAAAGACCGGGTATGTACCTCTCATTATGACCATTGTACCTACGTTTCTAGGAGATTTTTTGCTACCTTGGCAGATACCTGTATAATATAGTTTACAAGGAACTTAATATCCACGCTCTACCTAAAATAAAAACAAAAAATTTGACCATGAATGGTTACTCAAAAGGGACTATAAATATACAGAAGATATCTTTACAACACACACACACACTCACTCACACACACATACATCCATGAAATTAAATTTATTAAATATTTACTTATAATAATACTTACCACAAGTAAATAAATTATAACGTATCATGGTTATTATTAAGTGGTGAAGCTTGCGAAGTCACTTATTGATTTCATGATGTCTGTCCGTCTGTCCGTCTGTCCGTCTGTCCGTCCGTCTGTCCGTCTGTCCCACGATTATCTCGAGAACGGTTTCGAATTTTCAAATTCTGTTTTCAGCGATCGATTACTGATCACCCCGGCATCTGAACCTCCTATTTTGAAACTGATTGCTCAACGGCAACCGTTAGAAACCGCTACAAAGCTGATTGCTTCGCCACTTTGCTATGCTGTTAGCTTGCTAGGTTTATTATTAAAATATGTATTCTAAGATTACATACTTTTGTATTTGTCAACTGGGAGGGAGACCTGATGACCTGAAATACAGGTTCGTCGCCTAGTTTGGGCATCAGTCTCTCACATTACTTTGTGCCTTTTCTTTTTTGTCAAAAATAGATATTGTTAATTTATTGTGGTAAGAAATAAATTATATTATTATTATAGTAAGATACCGAAGGAAATAACACTACGGAAACAACTGAAATACACTAAGCGAACAAATTCCACATAATTTCACTGCCTAATTCTTCATACTGAAAATGGAGCAAAACTTATTTTTTTTTTGCAAGAGTAGAGATATGAGTGCTCTACTGAAGTTTAGAATCCAAAGTTATTCCTAAAAACACTGTTGAGTTAACCATGTTCAACGGTTCCCCACCAATATTTATACTCATCGTTACATTTTTTACGTTAGACAGTGTAAATTCAATGAATTTAGTCTTTTTCGCATTCAATAGAAGATTATGAACTGTAAACCACCGCTGTATTTCCTTTATTACGTGATGAACTAGTGATTGAATGTGTATGGATCTCAACATTCACATTCTAGCAGGTAGGTTGTATTTTTGTCTCTCATAACTCTTACTGTTACAGCCTGTTAAAAGTCCACTACTACTACTAATTCTTGCCATAGTTGTCACACTTGGCAGGTGTGCCAACAAACAAACTGGTTGCTTAGCTGTTATTAGGAAGACGCAGCTGCCCATCTTCTGGTTTGTTTCCGTCTGTCGTCTCTTACGACACCCACGGGACAATTTAGATTGGTGGATATTATTACTTTGCCACAACACATATCTCTTAAACCTTAATTCGGATTGGCAATAGAGATAATGTTTATGGATGATGACCGCGTACTCCATATCATCCTGCGGGTGTCGTAAAAGACGACAGAGGGAAACAAATCAGGAGATGGGTGTCAGCGTCTTCCTAATATTGAAAAAAACGAAAAAAACTGCGGTTATCAACCCGCTTGCCAAGTGTGCTATCTATGGGAGAGGGCTTATTTATTAAGTTAGTTTAGTAACGTTTGTATTAATTTTTTACTGCTAACTGTATTTCGGAAATATTTTATACTTAATGTGAATGTCATTTACTTAGAAATATTTCATTTATTTGAATGATTCCGAGAGTATTTTTTACCAAGTGCAACCAGCAAATGAGCTAGCAAAGCTAAATAGAGACTCCAAGCTAAAACAACATTTGATAAAAACGAAATTACATCCTTAGAACCAAACATAAAGAGTCGTTCTGATTGTTTCCTTTTCAATTCAAATCGTGAGTTTGTTCCAAAGAAGTCTTTTGTGCTACGTCGAGATACTAATTAAGTATCAAATGTCGTGTTTATTCCACGCTTTTTCAATTTTATAACTGACTTTTTTAGAAAAGCTGTGGGATTTTTTATCTTAGATTCATCCTCTCTTTCTTCATCAGACCGTAATACTTCTTCCATTATATTCTTTTGTGGTTATCCTGACTAATGTATTGTTAAAATATATTCAACATCTACCACCGCCTTGTTTTCTTCTCATAATTAAATTCATACTTACCGTGATCTAATGATACTTACCGTTACGTCAGTTGATCTGGGTGCGGGGGATGTATGTTAACACGATTACAAAAAACTGAATTACCTAAGCTATCTTAGGAAAAACTTTTAAAGCCCTTTCAATGTGGATGACCCTAATGCATTAATGAAATCTTAAAAACTAGAATTAATTTGCGATATATCTATTTAAGTCAATGTATATTTAGAGATTATTTTTTGGTATTTTTATAAATAATAAGGCAGTAAGACACTTACATCGATCCTCAACTAAGAATCAAATATGCGTGGCTAAGCGTGCACTTTTGGATTTTGCAAATATTTTACGAGTTTTCTAAACGAGGCGATAGTACCGCCATCTACAGAAATCCCATAGGGAATCCCACGAGGTGATGAATGCCCTTACGTTGCATCCACACGTTAATCTTCTTATACTCACCACCATATTTGAGCCTACTGGGCACAGATCTCTCTTTATTTCTGACTTGTAGGCTGATTACGAATACCCTTCAAATTTTCTTAGACATACAATTTTCCTCTTGATGGTTAACTTCACCGAGAATGTGATAAATCATCACTTAAATTTCCACCTAGAACTTGGTGCTGGCGTATATACATAATTGAATTGGGTTGGTCTCGTACTGTTAAATTTAATAATAATAAAATAATAATATTTAATTTATTTGTACTTGAGGGTAAGTGTGGCTGAGTGTGTGTGTGTGTGTGAGAGAGAGAGAGAGAAAGATAGAGAAAGAAAGAGAGAGAGAGAGAGAGAGAGAGAGTGATGCTAGCATGCCTATTTCATAGATCTCTAAGAATTATAAGTAAAAGTTTGAATAAAATTTATCAAGGTTTTAGCATAATATGTAATATAGTTGTAGCACGAACGGGTCGGCTTGAACGAGGAAAGACAAAGCTCTTACAGAATACCAGGGTAAAATAGCAGCTTAATTTTACTGTTTATCGTATTATAAGAATAGGGAACCGGATATTTTTTATCTGCAATCTGGATCAGCTAATGGTGTTAAAAACCGATATTTTTATAATCTATTAATCGAAAACGAGTTGTTAGTAAACACCGGTTATCGATTATTTCAACCGACGTCAAAAAAAGAGAAGATTTTCATTTTGACTGTATTGTTAATGTGTGTTGCCTCAGAATTTTTAGGTGTGCACTCGCGCCTACGTTACAGTGACCGAGTGAAGCCGGCCACAGACGAGAGTGTGCCTGCTATGAAGTCAATTTTTACCATCCATCAAGTGTAATCCCTCTACAAGATGTAGTAGTGTACAAGCTTGATTGCGAATGTGGTCTTTCTTACATAGGAAAAACAAAAAGATCCATTAAAACCCGATTGAAAATTCTTTGAAGAATTGAAAGATTGAAACATATAGCTGACATGAGTGAGTCCGCAATCTGTGAACATGTTCAAGTCTGTCCCCGATACTACATCAGATTTGAAAGACCACAAATCCTCGCAAAAGAACATGGATTCCGACCATGGATGATAAGCGAGGCTATCGCAATAAAAAAACATCCTAATTACAATAGAAAAGATGGATGAGTGCTGCCATCTGTTTGGGATCCTATAATTAACAAAATTAAATCCAAACCCAAGTATACCACTGTAAGACTTCAAGATAATGTAAGCTCATTGTGCGTAGATCGAACCAAAAATTAATATTCAACTGAAGATATCTGTGGTTTGTATGAGAAATAATAAATTTTCTAGAACATGTGAATTTTAATTTCAATGATATTGAGGCGGTTTCTTTCTTACAGTGAAAACGCTGTCATAAATGAAAGAAGATATTATGTGCTCACTTATAGGATATATGTAGGCTTTTGCTTTACTTTTTCCATGTAGGGTATTTGTAACAAATACGGTGTTTCTATAGTGCCTTTGAGCCTATTCAGTTATATCTATATTAACGTACAAATCATTTTTACAGAATAAAAATATAAAGGTGACATACGAGCACACAGTCGACCTGATGGTAAGTGGATTCTCCATATACACCTACACTTATCCTCAGCTAAGCATCGAAATGCATAATATGCATTGTCTCCCCCGATAACTAAGACGAAATACCTCGTTTCTAGAAGATCTTCGGTTCTATACACTCACCAATTGTTATTCTATTTGCAAGCCCTTAATTTATTTGGTATAATTTGCAGTCAAAGGCAAAAAACATTTGCTGAAAAATATTTAAATATTGCAAAATCGTTGTTTGACCTTGAATAACAGAATGAAGCATTTATCCTTTATTCTTTTAACAGATAGGGTTTCTGAGGGTCGACTAGCAAGGGGTTATTTGAAAATTCCTTCGCAAAACCGGAAACAATACCGTGGGATAAGATTTCAGACGTGCTCTGAGGGAAACGTTGAGGATTTTGCGTATTTCATTTCATATTTTCGTATTTGTTATATTACTAATTTTTAATTACTAATAAATGAGAGGTATTTTATAGTACCGTTGACATAATATGTAAATTCAGAAATGTTCATTTGACGATGGTTTTCGATTTTGTTTATTACAACAAAGAAATTGAAATATATTAAATCCCTTTGTATTTTAGATATATTAACTAAAATACACACTGTAAAAATAGTAAAAGAAAATTATTTTTAGTAGATTCATATTGCACTAGAGCTGCTTGCGCTTACTATTTACCAAGACTATGTACCACCTTGAAAAGTATCATATTACCTATATAAATCGTTAGAATAAAATATAAAATATTTTTCTAAATTTGTAACAATATTATTATAAATAAACTCTACATTTAAGCTGCTCCTAATACGCAGACTGTTATAAATCGCTCGCGGCCTAATAGGCCGCGTGCGATTTAAAACAGCCTGTGTCAGCTTAAGCCGTAAGAGCCGCATAGGCTAACAGCACTTACATTACAGAAAACAGATGTGAACTACACAAATGTTTTTTTTTTTAATTACTATTGAGTTGATTCAGGATAACACTGGTGCTTGGCTGCTGCTCATCTCCCGCTTCCATATCCCTCTGTCGCCTCTTATGATAACAACGATGTGATATGGAGTAGTGGATACGCAGCTACAACAAGATAGCTAAAATTACTAAGTTGTGTAATAGACGATTTTATTTTTATGGCACAGGTCCTAGTAAATTTATTTTATCATCTGTAATATTTCTATATAGCAAACTAAAGCTGATAATAAAAGCTGAAAAATTGAGTTCAGTAAGGCATATCAACATTTTATTCTGTAAGCTATAATAACAATATCATAATTTATTTAACAATTAAACTGTTCTCCAGCTAATATTATCTCTGAAGGCACGTTTAGCAATAACTGAAATATATGATATGGTCTTTCCTAAGGCAAGCAAAACGTTTACTTAAAGTTATTATGGGACGTTTCTACGTTTAAAGAAAATTTACTTCTTTGCTTTCTTTTGTTTTAACACACGAAATCTGTGATTGAAAATTGTGATTAATTATCGCTTTTTTAAAAACCTCTGTACATGTCTCTTTCTCTTGTTAATAGTGTAACAGTCAGTAAAAATAAAAGAAGGTAGAACTATACGCACTAATTTTATTTTTATACTCGAATTACAATACTGGGCAGAGTTTCGTTTTATTACGAGCGGAAGTGTGAAAACACTTCAAAATTCAGCTTGTAAGACACTATACAGCACAACCCTACACCAGAGACATCCGGTGGTTAGAGTGGTGGATTCCGCTTGGCTTGGCTAGGATTGGCTGGCCTGAATGGTGCGCTGTGATTGGCTGGCTTGAATGGTGCGCTGTGATTGGCTGTGGCGGTGTGGCGTAACATTCGGCCGTCCTGAAACAACAATTGCTCCCGCAATGGGAGAAAGCTTGGTTAACTTTCTAGCAGGTCAATGAGGTCTTCGGTTTCCAGTTGTTCATCGGAACTGCTGGCACTGTCAGATATAAGAACCATACTGTGGTAGGGCCTCAAGCAGTCCGCTGCAACAAGGCCTGTGAAGGCCCTTTAGCCTCGGAGTCCCTTAATACTTCTGATCCTATATTTGTCATTGCCCAACACCTTGATTACGATATATGGACCCGAGAAGACGTCATCATGTTTAGTGTTTACCCTTGACGTACTGCTTGTTGGTGCTTGCCCCAAAAGAACTAAATCCCCCCTTTTTATAGACACGGCTTGTTTTGCGTTTCTTGTGAAAGTTACGTTTCATGCTATCACTCGCTAGTTTTAACTGTTTGCTAGCTTTGTTACGCTTAACGTCCACTGGCTCACTAACACTTTCATTGCTAACGATGTCATAACGTGGCCTGGAGCTTTTGGAAAACATCAAATCGTAAGGCCTGTGGGTTGTACTTTCATTCGCGGTATTATTAATACCCCATAGAATATCAGGTAAGCTGTTTGCCCAGTTATTTGCAGCCTCGCTAGCATCAGTGGCACGCAAGGCATTCAATATGGTACGGTTAGTGCGTTCCACTTGACCATTCGCTCGCGGGCATGCGACGGAGGTTAAGATATGCCTAAACTGTTTATCAGATGAGAACTTTTTGAAATATCTACTGGTAAAAGCCTTCCCGCGGTCACTTACAAGTTTATCGGGGTATGCGAATAAGCTGAATATTTTTCTGAGTGTTCTAATAGTTTCCACCTAATTGACTGTTCGAGTTGGCTTAGCAATAACAAATTTAAAAAAGGAATCTGTTATAACCAGCATATACTGATAGCCTTTAGCTGTCTTGCAAAAGGGGCCCAAATGGTCGACATGAATCATGATCATGGGCTCTGTGGGTTTGGGAATAGGGAACAATTTTCCTTCTTTCTTTCCATGATCACTCTTACCATAAGCACAATGAAGGCAAGCAGTAACATACTCTCGAATAAAGCGAGTCGTTTTTGGAAACCAGTAGTCTTTTTTTATTAAGTCTATACACTTTTGGAAACCCACATGTCCTATGTCATGATGGTGCATCTGGACTAGCCTCCATCGAGCTAATGCTGGCACTACGAGACGATTACCATGCAATGTCTTTTTATACAATCTATCATCTGACAATACATAACTATTGGTTATTTCAGTGGTGGCTGAGCCATCCCTAAGCTGATCAATGATTCGCTTCAACTTGTCATCCTGATACTGGACAGTATAAAACCAGTCCGACACTTCAAGGCGATTCACATTCACAGTATCGATTGGGTTCCTACTTAATGCGTCTACATGTTTCATTCTCTCTCCAGGTCTATATTCTACACTCATATCAAAATCTTGAATTGACAACCACCACCTGGCTATACGCGGGATAATGTCACGTTTAGTTAAGGTGGCACGAACAGCCGTACAGTCAGTCACGATCTTGACATGTTTGCCTACGATGTACACCCTAAACCTACGCAACGATTCGACTACCGCAAGAGTTTCAAGCTCGTAGCTATGATACATGCTTTCTTCTTCACTCGTTACCCTACTGAAATACATAACGGGGCGTAATGAATTATCGGTTTTTTTTTGCAACAAAATGCCTGCGATACCTGATTTGCATGCATCCGTGTGAATCTCCGTCGGTAATGCAGGGTCGTATAGAGCTAGTATGGGTTTTGTACACAAACACTGTTTTAATTGTTCAAAACTATTAGATTGTTCACGGCCCTAATTCTAAGCCGCGTTTTTCTTTGTTAAATCGGTCAATGGGCGGGCAATTTTGGGTGAAATTTTTAATAAATTTACGGAAATAACTACATACTCCCAATCAATTGACGTGTCTGGTGAGCGTTACTAGGAGTGAGAAACTGTGACACTGCTGCCAACTTAGATTCACCCGGTTGAATGCCACTCGGTGTAATTTCATGTACTACATGTACATGATTTTATTTTGTAAAAATGAACACTTACTCATGTTAAGTTTTAAATTTTCTAAACTTAATTTATGAAGTACCTTCTCTAAAATATCTAAGCCCGACTGCACATCGAAAGATGGCAACAACAAATCATCTAAAAATGCTAACACTTCATAGTTGTTCGAAAAATTATTGCAAGTTTTCGTACTACCCGCCTTTTGAAAAGTTATTGGAATTTCGTAATGAATCTACAATTTTGTTTATAAGTCGCATAAAAACTGATGGTGTATTAGCCAGGCCAAATGGGACACGCGTATATTCAAAGTGCCCCTGTGTGTGATAAAAGCAGTTTTGTGTATGTCTTCAGGATCAATTTTAACCTGATGGTGGTAACTTTGTGCTAAATCAAGACTTGTGAAGAAATTCTTGCCGGCTAACTTTGAAACCTGATCATCGATATTAGTCAACGGATACCTATTTTTGACTGTAATAGCATTAAGTGCTCGATAGTCGACACAGAGCCTACTATCGCCGTTCTTTTTCTTTACAATGATAACTGGAGAAGCAAAACATGACTCGGACTCTCGGGTTATACCTGCGTCTAATAATTCAGAGACTTTAGACCTAACTATCTCCTGCTCACTATGTGACATGCGGTAGGGTTGGCGGTATATAGGTTGTTCAGTTGTTAATTTTATTTTCATTTTTAACAAATCTGTACATACCAAGTCTTTTGTTTTATTCGCAAAACAGTCACTGTAATTAGGCAATAAAGTAATTAAACTATCATGATCGTTTTTATTTAATGGACCCGACTTAATTTCTTCTATGTTTATTCCCCCAATAGTGCTAAAGTTTGCTAGGCTAGTGTGCAACAGAGATGCTATAGAGTTGCTATAATAATCATTATTGGCTTTGGCTACGGAAGTCGATGGCAAAGTGTAATTTTAAGGGCTAACCGAACTTCTGGTTGCGGTGCGGTGACGCAGCTATCTGCTCCGGTCAGCACCTCTCCTTGCTCCCAGATGATGTTTTGAGCTCCATTGTTGATGACTTTGATGTACCCGACGGTGCCCCGTAGCAGAGTGGCAGGAATTGAGTACGAAACACCTCGTAGCTCATAATGTTGTGGCGTAGTGACGACATCGTTATCTTCATCATTATCTATCACGTTGACTCTGATGATGGAAAGAAGATTAATGTAAATGTCTATGAACCACAGATATCCATTTACCATCAGGTAAACTGTGTGCTCGGTTGTCACCCTTATTCTATAAAAAAGTCGGCTTTTAATTTTTATTATAAGTTTTGAAATGTAATCTAAATAGTTCCATTAGAAGCTTCCTGACACAGATATCGCATAGCATAGATATAAAAAACATACAATCAAATTAAGAACCTCTGCCTTTATTTCAAAGTCGGGTAACTATTGAAGTGATAAAAATACACATACCTTTGAGAAACTTATAATAGCTGCCACAATCGGCTGGCGATTTAGCAGCCGCAGTTTTTTTATTTGTTTTAAGGAAGATCCTTCTACTCATTTATTGTTTCGTTTCCCTCTGTTGTCTCTTACAACACCCACCACAAACAAGCCTAATATATTAAAGGGCTAGCAACATACTTACATGTCGTGAAGCGACAATAATAAAAAAAGAACCTAACCTAACAACAACGAAACAAGAAAAATAGAACAAAAAAAAATATATTTAAAATTTTAAAGAGATATTTACACTTTTATATAAAAAAATGAAGTATGATGATAGTGATGGGTGACGTGAATTACAATTAAATAGAAAATAAAGCTCAAGGTCGCTCAGCGAGCTATGGAGAGGGCTATGCTCGGAGTTTCTCTGCGTGATAAACTTAGGAATAAGGATATCCGCAGTAGAACCAGAGTAACCGACATAGCCCAACGGATTAGTAAGCTGAAGTGGCAGTGGGCCGGCCATATAGCTCGAAGAACCGACAACCGATGGGGAAGAAAGGTTCTCGAGTGGCAGCCTCGTACCAGTAGGCGAAGTGTAGGGCGTCCCCCCACAAGATGGAGTGACGACCTGGTAAGACATGCAGGAAGTCGATGGATGCAGGTGGCTCGGGACCGTGCTTTGTGGCATTCCTTGGGGGAGGCCTATGTTCAGCAGTGGACTTGTGAAGGGCTGTAATGATGAGAAAATAAAGATAGATGAATACTGAAGCGCAGCCTGAAGACCAAAGTGGCACACCGCGCTTGGCGGTGGTGGCACGCAGCGCCTGGTCTAAGCACACGCAGCGCCTGGAGTAGGCACACGCTGCGCTTGGAGTAGGCACACGCAGCGCCCAGAGTAGGCACACGCGGCGCCTTGATTAGGCGCTCTCAGCGCCTGTAGTAAGCGCTCGCAGCGCCTGGAGCAAGCACGCATAGCGGCTAAAGATAGCACGGGCACTAGTAGGTGGAGGCGTAGGCGACGACTTCAGGTGAAGGCAAAGGTCTGCAGGATCCCGGAGCAGTGCGGCCCTGCGCTTGGAGTAGGCTAGGCGACGACTTCAGGTGAAGACAGAGGCTTGCAGGATCCCGGAGCAGTGCGGCCCCGCGCTGGGAGTAGGCTAGGCGACGACTTCAGGTGAAGACAGAGGCTTGCAGGATCCCGGAGCAGTGCGGCCCCGCGCTTGGAGTAGGCTAGGCGACGACTTCAGGTGAAGACAGAGGCTTGCAGGATGCGCCTGGCCTGTAGGATCCCGGGGCAGCGCGGCCCCGGGATAAGGCCTTTAGGAGATGCTTCCCATTTGGAAGCTGAAGCGAGACTCCACTGACAGCGTGAAAATACGAAGTGAAAATGATTTGTTATGGTCTAAAAACGTTACGGGATCCTATGGAAATAAAGGTGATGCAAAAAGAAAATCAAAAACAGAATGGAAAAATAAATTTAAAATAGTGTAAAATGATATGTAAGTAGCATAACACTACATACAATTCCCCTGGTTTTGCAGTTGTATATAAACGGCGGTGGTCACTTACCATCAGATGAGCCGTATGCCCGTTTGCTACCTGTTATATTAAAAAAATAACTCACGGGATGATATAGGGATCGGAAACATTTTTGACTACAACAAGTATCCATCTTAATTCTGTGGGGTGGTAACACATCTGCATTTTGATTCTTAATCGATGATAGATTCATCTATGGGTCACTGCATCCACTTACCATCAGGTAGACTATATGCTTATATGTCACCCGTATTTTTATAAAAATTGTCAACCAAATGAATGTAATAAAATTTTATATTTAGAGATAAAGTTCAGGAAAGTCACGGAATATGCCGTAGAATTCTCCTATCTCTGAATCGAAGTTATGAGTTCTTGGACGTTACAAACTTCAGGGTTAACTGGTTTAAGTCAACAACAATTAAACGCGATAAAATTCGTGAAGGTGGTTTTATTCAATGTGTAGTGTTCGCGTAAGTATAAGAAATCATTAAATATGCAGCAGAAATCAATTAAATGTTTAAAACAAATCCAGTAAAGATAATACGTTAATTCTCGGAGCTGAAATACTCGTATAACGAAAGCTTCCGCCTTGCAGACTTTCAGTCCGTTCTTTGGACGGAAGTTCTAACGCTGATTTAAAAAAAAGTATTTTTTATTGAAATGCACTACTAATTAAACGTCGAATGGCGCGGAATGTCAAAAGAGGGAAATGAAAAATTCTTTAGTTTGCAGAATACAATTCTTAATTAATTTACCTAGAACTTTTCGAAATAGCGAATGCAATTCATGAATTCACTATTTTGAATCATAATAGCCAATCAAAAGTCCTATGAATACTTCTTCACTTAAAATTTGCCTCATAGGAGGGATATTTGCCATAGTTGCCATAGTTGCCAGGCGAGTTGGCAATCGCAAGATTTTATTATTTTGTTTTAATGTGATAAAGCTACGCCGCAACTATATTATGGCTGCAGCACGCATAGGTCGGCTTGAACAGGGAAAGACCACTGTGCCGCAGAATACCAGCGTGAAATAGCAGCAATGCAATATGTATCATATGGTGAGTGTAGAGAACCGCACTTCTTCTTCTTAATAACTGGTTTTGCGGCTCTGGGATATAGCCCTTCTGGGCCTGAAGTTACAATATATTATAATAATTATCCTTCATAATATTTGGCTTCACATTATGTTGATGCGTCACATTGTGCAGCCCTTCGGAGATTTTGACGGCAACTTGAGCTAGCAGACGTTCTTAAAAGCACTTTCTATGAACTCAAAGATCTTGTTAAGTTTTATGGTAGCTTGCCTTCTGATTTTGACGAATTGAAAAAGTTTGCTCAGCAGTTCATTACAATTTTTGGTAGCACTTATTATTATATTATAGTTTGTTCGCATAAATATGCGAACAAACTTTTTCAATTGTCAGTTACAGAAAAAATAAATGTGCAACTCGTCTCACAGATGAGCATTTGAGAGTCATTCTACGAATTTCAACTACAAATATGACAGCTAACATACAAGAAATAGCCACCCAAATACAACCTCAGACATCACACTGAAAGTATATTAGTAATTTTGTAGTTTTAATTTCTATTTTAATTCCGTTATTTCTAGCTATTAACGTAATGTAATTACATGTATGAATAAAATTTCGTATGTTTTAACAATCTGAATGGCATTTTCATTTTTTCAATGGGATTTGATGAATAAATAAGTGTGTAAATCACAAGTGCGTCCCGCCTTTAGAAGATATCCCGGACGTCAGTCTGAGCGAGATTAGAATGGCTCTCCAGCACCTTAAAAACGGTAAGGCCCCAGGCGAGGATGGAATTACAGCCGAGCTTTTGAAAGCGGGTGGAAGACCGGTACTTGAAGTCCTTCAGAAGCTCTTTAATTCCGTCCTCCTTGGTGGCAATACACCGCAGGCGTGGAGCAGAAGTGCGGTGGTCTTGTACTTCAAGAAAGGTGACAACGCTGTCTTGAAGAACTACAGACCGATTTTCCTTCTGAGCCGCGTCTAACTGCTGTTTTCGAGAGTCATTACGAATCGTCTCGCGCGCAGACTTGACGACTTCCAGCCTCCCGACCAAGCCGGTTTCCGAAAGGGCTTTAGCACTATAGACCACATATATACCCTTCGGCAAATTGTACAGAAGTCCGAGGAGTACAATTTGCCACTTTTTCTGGCGTATGTGGAATATGAGAAAGCCTTTGATTCCGTCGAAATTTGGGCGGTGCTGCAGTCCCTTCAGCGGTGCCAAGTTGACTGTCGGTATATCGAAGTGCTGAAGTGTTTGTACAGTAGAGCTACGATGGCTATCCGAGTACAGAACCAGAGCACGAAACCTATCCAACTGCAGTGAGGTGTAAGACAGGGTGACGTCATATCCCCGAAACTCTTCACCGCTGCATTGGAAGACGTTTTCAAGCTTCTGGACTGGAAAGGATACGCTATCAACATCAATAGAAACAGAAACAGAAACCGAAACTGTTTTATTCAATATAGATTATAAATAATACTCATTGAAAGTCACTCTTTTGTATAATTACCACTGGTTCGAAAAAAACCTTTGTCCTGGGAAGAACTAGCACGAAACCCAGCGGGACTTTTTTTTAACAGCTTACAATCATGTATGTTACACAAATTAACAACACAACAAATTAGAAATAGCTTGGGAGCGATCACCTCACTTCCAGAGTTTATTATCATCTATAAATTCTTTAATATTATAATAACCCTTTTTATACAAACTTAGTTTAATACAGTTTTTGAACTTTGAGCAGCTCAAATTTTGTATATTTTCTGGAATTTTGTTGTAAAAGCGTATACATCGCCCCAAGAATGAATTACTAACTCGATGGAGTCGAGTAACTGGTACTACTAGCTTGTGTCTGTTCCTAGTATTTACGGAATGAATATAACTTATTTTGTAAAAGTACTTTTATTTTTGTGTACGTACATTACATTTTCATAAATGTATTGAGAGGCCAAAGTTAATATATTAATTTTCTTAAATTTTTGTCGCAGTGACTCTTTAGGCTTTAAATCGTAAATTGCTCTTATGGCCCTCTTCTGTAAAACAAATATAATTTCAGTGTCAGCTGCGTGTTTCCATAACAAAATACCATACGACATTAAGCTATGGAAATAGCTAAAGTAAACTTGTCTAGCTGTTTCAACACTAGTTATACTTTTAATCTTTTTTACGAAATATGCTGCAGAACTAAGTCTGCTTGCTAGTTTTCATATATGGGGGCTCCATTGAAGCTTCGCTTCTAGTGTCATTCCAAGAAAAATGGTGGTATCTACAAGACTCTATTTCTCCCCATTTAAAATAACATTACTATTTAATTATTTGACATCTGGAGTCATAAATTTCATACATTTCGTTTTAGTGCCATTTAAATGCAAATTATTAACATTGAACCAATTTACTAATTTAGATATAGCATTATTTACATCGTCATATTTTAGCAATTGTCGACTTAATTTGAAAATTAAAGAAGTGTCATCTGCAAATAATACTATATCATGGTTATCTCCTACTATGTAAGGTAAGTCATTAATGTTTACAAGAAACAGAAAGGGGCCAAGAATTGAGCCTTGAGGTACGCCTATTTGTACCATCGACCCGGAAAAACTCATAGTGTTAATGACAACTTTTTGCATTCTCTTACTTAAATATGAAATAAATAATTTAAGAGCATCACTTCTTACACCGTAGTGTTGAAGTTTCCTGATTAATGTTTCATGGTGAACACAATCGAAGGCCTTGGATAGGTCACAAAATATACCCAAAGCATCCTGTGAATTCTCCATGCATTAAATATATATTTAATCAGCTCAACACTGGCATCAGTTATCGAGCGACACCTTGTGAAACCAAATTGATTTTTATGAAGTAAGTTATTTATATAAATGAAATTTAACATTTGATCAAGAATAATGTTTTCAAAAATCTTACTAAGTGTTGGTAGTACAGAAATAGGTCTAAAATTGGCGGAGTCTAATGTACTACTAGATTTAAATGAAGGTATTACTTTACTATACTTCATTAAATCAGGAAACACACCAGATTCGATACTAATATTTGAAAATAGTAGCTAAATGAGGCGCGATTGTATCTATTATAGACGCAATAACTTTAACGGAAATCCCCCATAGATCCGCAGTTTTCTTAACATCAATAGCTAAAAATATTTTACAATATCTTTTGATGATACTTTATGAAATGTAAAATTCTTTGTACACGCATTTACATTTTGTTTAAGTAATGATTCGGCGACCGCAGGAGGAGAATTCAGTGACTTAGTGGTTAATATCGGAATATCAGTAAAATATTTCTCAAAAACCATTGCAACGTCCTGATCTGATTCGGTTAATTTGTTATTAACACTTAACTGGTAGTTTGAATTGCGAGAGTTGATCTTACCAGTTTCGCTATTAATTATACTACATGTCATTTTAATTTTATAAGAAGCCGTCTTAATTTTGTTGCTCAAATGAAAAGACTTGGCTGTGGAGCACACTCTTTTAAATATTTTTGAATATTTTTTTACATATTCCCTAAATTCGACGCAATGATTATATGACCTTTCATGGCAAAGATCATATAACCTATGCCTGCTCTTATGGACTCCTACTGTCGCCCATTCATTAAATGACTTCCGACTGTTCAAGGAGAATATTTTAAAAGTAAAAGTATTATTAAATTCATTGCAAATAAGCTTAAATAATGTTCCATACAAAAAATTTGGATCATTTTGGTATGTAAGTGATGGAAGTTTTTTCACTATGTTACTCTCACTTGCATTTACTGGAACAAACAAACGACCCGGAAGAACTCATACTGTTAATGACAACTTTTTGCGTTCTCTTACTTACATATGAATTAATTAATTTAAAAGCATCACTTCTTACATCGTAGTGTTGAAGTTTCCTGATTAATGTTTCATGGTGAACACAATCGAAGGTTTTGGATAGGTCACAAAATATACCCAAAGCATCCTGTGAATTCTCCCATGCATTAAATATATATTTAATCAGCTCAACACCAGCATCAGTTGTCGAGCAACCCCTTGTGAAACCAAATTGATTTTTATGAGGTAAATTATTTATATTAAAGAAATTTAACATTTGATCAAGAATAATTTTTTCAAAATCTTACTAATTGTTGGTAGTACAGAAATAGGTCTAAAATTGGCGGGGTCTAATGTAATACCAGATTTAAATAAAGGTATTACTTTACTATACTTCATTAAATCAGGAAACACACCAGATTCGATACTAGTATTAAAAATAAAAGTTAAATAAGGCGCGATTGTGTCTATAATAGACGCAATAACTTTAACGGAAATCCCCCACAGATCCACAGTTTTCTTAACATCAATAGTCTTAAAATATTTTACAATATCTTTTGATGATACTTTGTGAAATGTAAAATTCTTTGTTTAGGCCTTTACATTTTGTTTAAGTAATGATTCGGCGACCGCAGGAGAAGAATTCAGTAACTTTTTGGTTAAAATCGGAATATCAGTAAAATATTTCTCGAAAACCATTGCAACGTCCTGATCTGATTTGGTGAATTTGTTATAACACTTAACTGGTAGTTTGAAATGCGAGAGTTGATCTTACCAGTTTCGCTATTAATTATACTCCATGTCATTTTAATTTTATTAGAAGCCGTCTTAATTTTGTTGCTCAAATGCAACGACTTTGCTGTGGAGCACATTCATTTAAATATTTTTGAATATTTTTTTTACATATTCCCTAAATTCGACGCTATGATTATATGACCTTTCATGGAAAAGATTATATAACCTATGTCTGCTCTTATGGACTCCTACTGTCGCCCATTCATTAAATGACTTCCGACTGTTCAAGGAGAATGTTTAAGAAGTAAAAGTATTATTAAATTCATTGCAAATAAGCTTAAATAATGTTCCATACAAAAAATTTGGATCATTTTTGTATGAAAGTGATGGAAGTTTTTTCACTATGTTACTTCTAAATTTCTCCAAGCGACGTGCATTAAGTGGAACAAACACAACTTTCTTATCTACTTGCTTTTTGTGAACATATGGTAGCGAAACTACTTGTCCACATTGATCAGAACTTAATTTTTGAATTAAACATTTATGCAACGGCTTCACATTTGTAAAAATGTTATCTATACATGTTGCACTAGATTGAGCAATACAACGCGTATTGCTCAATCTAGTGCACTATGTATAGATAACATTTTTACTTTTTTTATTTTTTTATTTTTAAAGGCTCTAAAAATAAATTAAAAAGATCATATGATTTAAACAATGATCTAAATTTAATATTGATTGAGGAAGCTTCTAGGAGATTGATGTTAAAGTCTCCACATATTACAACAGATTTATTCTGTTTATTAAGCTTAGCAAACACTTCTACCATAATTTTTTCAAAAGTATCGTGTGTGTGTATATAGAATATGGGAGTCTGTAGACGCTCACAACAATGAGGTGCTCAAACTCAACACATGCCATTTCTACAGTTCGCTCAACAGAGAGTCTCACAATATCTTTACGTTCTATAAATGACAATAATTTACTAGCTAATATTAAGGAGCCACCTCTTAAAACCGTTTCTTAATTGAAAGAACTGATCACCTGGTGATTTCTGAAGTTAAACATTAAGTTATGAGCTTTTAACCAATGTTCAGTAATACATAAAATATGAATATTGTTGCTATTTAAGAACAACTCAATTTCTAGCTCTTTGCCTATCATGCCTTGTATATTTTGATGCACCAGGTGTAAACAATTTTCATTATCTTTCTGTGGAGTCATACTATTAAAGATTTGTAAGCCACATTCTAAATTATTTAAGTTATTATAACTGCTAGAGATTACCTCTATTGTCTCATTTTCTAATTTAAATTACTTGGAACTGATTCGAAATTGCACATTAAGTCATTACACTGCTTAAAAGAAGCAGATGTCTGTCTAGCCAAGTCCTTGGCTGAGTTAATATATAAAGAATAAGATAGCACATTTGCTATCTGTCTTAAATTATATTTTGATAGGCAATACCTATCTTTAGTCAAAAAATTCTTAATTAAATTATTTATATCTATTAAATTAATTCTATCATTATAATTGTAACAATTAAATGTCAAGTTTAAATTATTATTACATGAAAAGTTATTCATTAATAAATTTAAATCATATCTTATTTTATTTTCCTGCGGCCAACCCTGTATGTAAGGCAATGTAAACAAGATAATTTTATGTACATTTAAAGTATTTAGATTATCAATATATTTTAATAATTGATTTTTGTTTATATTGCCTCTTCTCCCAACAAGAATTATTAATGTGCTATTAGGACAGAATTTACTAGCTAAAACTTTATCCATTATATGACTAAAGGATGCTCCAGGCATGCAATAATTACTGATCAGATGTCCTTTTACACAGTTATTTAACATAATGCCCAAATTTTTGCCTATGTCATCACAATACATAATAACTTTATTTTTTTTTTAATATTTACATTGCTTTTTAAGTTTATGTAAGTGTCATGGCACTGTCATAGAGTGTAGGTGAAAATAATGAGGTCTTACTGTTAACTTTGTTATTTACACATATTGTCCCCGATGAACCTGGTATGGAGCGCTGATACTCACTTTGATGTTTTATTAAGGAGTCAAAGCGCTCCTCATTATATTTACATGATTTTACCAGATCATTCATGGCTAATATGTGTTTTTTATCTCATCTTGAGCCGATGCATATTTATTTGATATTATTTCTAGGGAGTTTTTAAGGGATAAAATTGTTGAATTTAGACACTCTATATCAGTCTCATAACAGTGATTCATATTTTCCACCTCAATTGAATATATTCTAAGTTTAATAATTAATTCTTGCTTTTCTTTGCATACATTTATATAATTTTTAACATTAATTTTAGTTTTAATTAATTTTTGCAGTTTTCTAATATATTTATTACTTTTTATATATTTCTTTAAATTTCTTCTACTGCAGGTAGTCCTTGCTGCTGTTTTTGATGTGAAATAATCATCACCAGTCAAATCAATTGTTGTGGAGGGTTGCAATGCTTTAGAAGATTCACATTCATGAGCTCGTTAAACAGACTTTGAGTTTGGGACGCTTTCATGTTGTCTATGTAATGTTTTAATTGCACAATCTGCTCATTAGCTTTACTTAACTGTAACTGCAATTCAACAATTAATCTGATGGATTCCTCATATTCCTTGCTGCATTGGTCAAACTCATCGACTGTTCTCTGAAATTGATCCCTATAAGGGATCTAAGTGGACTGTATTTATTTATTCCTGTAGCTAGTGGTCTGTATTGACTAATTGACTGACTGATCTGAGGTTAACTATGCTAGGGGACTGCTCGAAGAAAAGATGGTACTCTTGACTATACTGTATTAAACTATTTACAATAATTCGGCACTATTAAACTATATAATATGTACAGAGGGACGTCTTGAATTATGGAGTCTTGATTTTTTGTCTTAAGTCTTCTTTGTTGTCTTCTCGAGTGCCGCTTCAGAAATGAACAACACACAGACCAAAACGCCCTTCTTATATCCCGCAAGAGAGCGTCTTAGTCTGTGAGTAGTGCCGTGCGACGATGCTGCACACCCATTGGTCGTCGCTCGGTTCCGGTGCGCGGGATGTGCGGGGTGTGCGGGGCGCAACGGGGTATGAAGGGGCGACGGGGCGGCGGGTCTCTAGCTGTCCGCAACATCCTCCCCCCGGCGTAGCTTGAATTAAGATAATGAACCAGACTTCAATAAAAAATATATTTATTTATTTCGACAGAGTTACAGTAAGAAGTTTATTACTACAATATTAAATATTAAATGATCACAATTGTCTATTTATACTTAAATTATATGCAACTAAACTATTTACTAAGCTTATTTACTGCATACGCTCGACCCAGATGGGATTGCTGATGATGTGCGAACGAATGAGATTTGGCATGGGTGCTCAGCCTTAACTCCTCCCCCTCAAGAGAGAAATTATCCGAAGGTGGCTCAAGCGACTTCGGAGAATTTCGAGAACATAATTTGAATTTAATTAAAATGCTACATACTATACAGATTACTATAATGAGATATAAACTTATGGTCCATACACTGATTTCACTTGTTACTAAGAATTTTGTATTTATTTTGTTATCACTGAATTTAGCACTATTTATTAGTTCTTTTATATCACTGAAGTCCACGTTTCTTAAATCTAACTGTTTTGCTTCTTTCTTGATGTCATCCTCTCGTACGGTTGGCATCTCGATTTTGGGCAGCTGAAGTTTGATATTCGCAAAATACCTCGGAGCGTTGATGAATGTGTCTCCAACCTGTGTTCTGCATTCTTGATTAGGTATCATTATATACGTGCCTTGCACTTGGTATTTCTGTACATGTTCTGGACAGTGTTCAGTTATTATCAAGTCCTTAGTGGTATATAGTAGCCAATAGTTCCTGAAGATCCTCTGAATTTTCAAATTCTCTAATCGTATATTATGTTGCTGTCAGCTACTGTGGTTGGTTTTCATCTGCATTATTTGTTCAATACATGTTTCGGCTGAGTACTCTGCGAGACTTTCCTCTGAGCATAAGAAGTTTTCATCGTCGATTTCTTCACATGGGCTCACCGCTGATCTATATTTCAATCTTTTCACCAATAGAAAAGGATATGATGGGATTATGATATGGGTAACCTCGGAATTGGATATTGGAATTGGTTTTATTTTGTAGTATATGTATATGTCTGGTTCAATTAGCGGGATATCTAATACAAAAACTAAACTATTCCTATTGACATACGATTTAACTACTATATTTCTTTCTAACTTAATTAAGTTTTCCTTATTTGCTGGGTAAATCAGCTTGGCATATTTTTCTATTTTTATTAACATATTTAATAGTTCTGTTGAATTTATAATTGACTGATGTAAAGTATGTAATTTACTAACAGCAATAGCTGTTTCTATTTCTTTCATATTTTGCCACCAATAATGCCGTTTTAATTTATTAAATGTTTTTTGGATCCCCCTATGACAAGTTTTACCCACATGATATTTTATCACTATCTCTCGTTGGTCCTGCTCGAAATTGGTTAAGTTAATAATTCTTTTAGTACATTCAACAAGTTTGCAAGCTCCTTTCTTATATAATTGAATTAATACGTTTGAAAAATTTATCCTAAAAGCTGGGTCTTCGCAATAGATGAAATATTTGTTTTTAAAGTCTACGTATTCTTTCAGAAAGTCTTTAACTAATGTTTCATTATTTATTGGCATATGAATTTCTAAAATACGCTGCTTTTTGTTAGACATTTCCTTGACCGAAAATTTATCAGCGAACCATGAATGAACAAGTATTTGACGCGGTTTTGACTCTATTGCTTCGTTTAGAATCGGAATGCCTTCGTGTTCCCTATTAGATACGGAGTTCGCTGTAACACCATCATCTGAGATTTCCATCAATTCAGGTTGTTTTTCACTTTCCGTATCTGAGATTGACATAACTGGTCTCGAGGTCGTCAAGGCTAATATGTAAAAATTCTCATTTCCAGTCAATTCCGAATAATTATACTGATTTGATTCAATACATTGTTGCGAATTGCAAGGTTGATTTATTTCGCTATTGGTATAGTTTATTCTCATTGAGTTAGCAGTTCGCATTGTTACATCGGTGTTCGAATTCGACGCCACAGGTGGCGATTGATATTGCGTTAAACGCTGAGTATGCGCAGTGGCATTGTCCGCGAAATACTGACTACGCTGTATCGGGCCCGGCGCCGGCGGTACTGGTGACCTAGTGGTCGATTGTTGTTGATAATTATTGCGATGAATATTATGACGGTTGTTATTTTGCCTAAATTGAAATGAATTGTTTGACGAGTTAAAAGAGCGGTTATTATTAACGTAGGGTGACAAATTGTTCTGATTATGAAATGCATTTGCACTAGGTTGCTCCGTATGGGGAATATTTCTAGGTGAATAGGTGTGAATATTGTTAGGACTCGGCCTAAAGTTTGTTCGATTAGACCGTGAATTTTTACTTTCATAAACTGACTGAAAGTTTTGTTCTTCTAAAACAATTTTCAAAGCGTCTTCTAGAGTAGTCACGTTCCGTAATCTCACAAGTCTAACTAAATATGCCGGTTAATTATAAAGAAACGCATTTAGTGAACTATGGTTATAAATAGATTGTTTCGCTAGACGTAAGTTCGGATCGTCAATCGTTTCGCTAACCTTAGAAAATAAGACACTTCTCAAATGCTGTATCCTGTGACAAAATTCCTGGTAATTTTCATTATGGTTTAATTTTAAGGATTCCAGTTCCAAAGCCAAACATTCCTCGGATCTCGGGTCACCAAAATGTTGGCTTAGTAATGTTTTTAATTCGTCCCAATTATTAATATGATCCCGTTCTGCAACTAGGTTCGCAGCTTCCCCGGAGAACCTACTTGTAATAACGTGGAATAAATATTCGTTTTGTAACTGGCTTCATCGGAATGAATGGAGTATGTACTCGCGTTTTTTTTATAAAGAGTGGTAAAAGTCTAGTATCACCATCGAAATTAGGGATAATTTTAACCATTTCCATAGGAACTCTCACTAAATTTTCCATTTTTCTTTCTTTTTGTTACAGAATACACTACCAATAAAAAAAATATAAAATACTCTTCGGTTATTATTAAGTGAATGTATAAGGAAATTAAATGAAATAATTTAAATTCCTCAATTACTTAACTAATTAAAATAATTAACTAAGTGTGAATTTATCTAGTAATTAGGCGTAATTAATCCCACAAAAACCAGAATATAAACACACAGAATAGGAGAATAAGAAGGGTAGGAAAATACAGATTGGTGAAGTCTACTCACAGTGCTGCAGTTTTCCCCATGCTCCTTCTGGAATATTGGTACTCCGTCCTTGAAGTTGGTCTGCTTCATAATAAATTTGTTTGTTCGTTTCTTCCCGATTAAAACGTTGAGACGTACGACTGATTTTTTTGCGAAAACTTTTATTCGCTACGAAATAATACTTGGTCTTGGTCAGGGACCCTGCCGACTGCGCCAATTAAGATAATGAACCAGACTTCAATAAAAAATATATTTATTTATTTCGACAGAGTTACAGTAAGAAGTTTATTACTACAATATTCAATATTAAATGATCACAATTGTCTATTTATACTTAAATTATATGCAACTAAACTATTTACTAAGCTTATTTACTGCATACGCTTGACCCAGATGGGATTGCTGATGATGTGCGAACGAATGAGATTTGGCAGGGGTGCTCAGCCTTAACTCCTGCGAGCCTAAGCTTCCCTCGGGAGGACGGCAATCTTCCTGACCGGCCGCCGCAGCAATCCGCCCCTGGTCCTCACTTCCACATTGCGCACCACGCCGTCTGGTCCCGGAAAGGTCCTTGTCACAACTCCCCGCGGCCACACGTTCCTTGGCATGTTACTGTCTGCCACCACGACGAGGTCCTCTTCTTGGATCTGGCGCTGCTGCACATCCTGCGAGTCCCCGCGCGCAACCAGCGTCGGCAGGTACTCCTTCATCCAGCGCCTCCAGTACTCGTCGGCGAGTCCTTGCGCCGCTCTCCACGCCCGACGATCACTAGGCGTGCACGGCGCGGTTACTGGTAGGCTCGATGGTACCAGCAGCAGGAAGTGATTGGGTGTCAGCGCCTCTTCCTCGTCGATATCGACCGGTACGTGCGTCAACGGTCGAGAGTTCACCGTGTTCTCTGCTTTTGTGAGGAGCGTTGCTAACGTCTCCTCCCGTGGGCTCTTCTGGTGCAGAGTGACTTCGAGTGCGGTCTTCACTGAGCGCACGAGACGCTCCCATGCACTTCCCTGGTTCGGCGCGCCCGGTGCGATGAATTTCCAATCTGTCCGCCGAGTCAGCGCGTAGTCCTTCAGCTGTGGTACCCACTCTTCCATTGCCCGTCGCAGTTCGGTATCTGCCCCATGAAAATTCGTTCCGTTGTCAGAGTAGATGACCCGTGGCCACCCACGCCTAGCCGCCATGCGCCGCAATGCCGATATCGCCGAGTCCGTCGTAAGGGAGTAAACTAATTCTAAATGCACCGCGCGCGTCGTTAAACAGGTGAATAACGCTTCCCACCGTTTTTCATGCCGACGTCCTATAGTCACTGTTATAGGCCCGAAATAATCGATTCCGGTGTAGGTGAATGGTCGCGCGAATGCCCCTAATCGTTCAGGTGGTAGATCCTGAACGAATTGAATATAATATAACAATTTTCATTAATTACATTTTTATTGTTTTACTAATGCCATCTGTAAGAAAATTAAAAAAAATATTTTATTATAGGACCTAGTTAGATGGCGCTGATTATGAATTATGAATGGAGCATAACTTGATGAAAAAATGTAATCTCTCAGATTCTGAAATGTCAATAACATATTTTTGCAGAACAATTATTTATTAAATGTTATTTATAAGAATTCGCGAGCCATTACAAAGTTGTACTTTTAGCTGGTAGTAATAGGTGTGCTGAGTTTAGGCTTGTTTTGAGATCTTACCTCCGGACTTGATAGAGTTCCAGTGGCATTCACCGAATTATAACTTCAGGTGTACTTCGGTGAATGCTACTGGCGGTACAGTATTTTATGCCGGCATACCGTCTGCAACGTTACAAGCCGCAGGTTCCTCACATGGAATACTGTTCCCACCTCTGGGATGGGGCTTCCCAGTGTCAGCTCCTTCCACTTCGACCCAGATGGTGTGGATGATATCGGGAGTTTTGCCGCGATGTGCGTTGGTGAAATTTGGCGGCTGGGATTAATCCGCAGAATTCCCCAGAGCACTCCCCGTGGTGAATGCGAAAGAAAATGCAAAAGGATACAAGCAGCGCCAGTGAACCGAGCCGATCCATTAGGACTCGGCCTTCGACGATTGGAGCCGTTTCTCTGCGTGATAGACTTAAAAATGAGGACTGGAACGAGATATTCGTAGTAGTAAGAAGTAACCGATATATTCCAAAGGATTAGTAAGCTCAAGTGGCAATAGGCCGGCCTTATAGCTCGAAGAACCGACAACCGATGGGGAAGAAAGGTTCTCATGTGGTAGCCTCGTACTGGCGCACGAAGTGTACGGCATCTCCACAATAGATGGAGGGACGACTTGGTAAGACATGCAGAAAGCCAATATATGCAGGTGGCTCGGTACCGAGCGTTGTGGCATTCCTCGGGGAGGTCTATGTTCAGCAGTGGACCTGTGAAGAGCTGTCATGATGATGATGACGATGATCTACCGGTGGGCAAATGGTCGCTGTGGTCCATAGACACCTACATCTATCCTTTAATATGCGGATTCGTTGTCACTCCTCAGAATTAAGATGGAATGCCTCGTTTCCATGTGTAAGGGTTTCCAGGCCTCTAAACTTACTATACGAAACACCGCAACTTTAAGTTTATATTTTACTCTGATATTCTGCAAAAGCGTGGTTTTTTATAACATAGCTGCAGCACGGCTCTACCACGTATATAAAATATGTATGTATCATGTTGTATAATTTTGTTTTCAAGTTTTGAGGTATACGTGACAAAAAATGTGTGGAAATCTCCAGAACGCTTACTAATCGCGTAGAAACAAAATAAATATCTCCACTTATTGCAGCTGATAAAATAGAGAAGTAATTAAATGTTACACTGTTATAAAATTTGTTTAGCCATAAAAACAGCATTTAAATCATTTTACTATAAAATTGACAGCCGCCCAGAATGCCAAAAAAAATTAATTAATAATGTTTGCTAGCCATGGTTTGCTGAACAATTATCTATTTATGCTGCTAGATTACATTGCTATGCTGACAAAAACATGAATACTATGTAACCCTTTAAACAATACCCATAAAAATAACGCAATATCATTCATTAAGCACAATCCAACACAATTAATTCCAATATTGAGACGTGGAATTAATATTGATTCGAAATTTAATCTTTGACTTGGCACGCAAACAGAATTATAACAATTTACGAGTAATTAAGATGTAATACAGGACATGATCATTAAATAAATGATGCATTTTACAGATTAGGAGAATTTCCATACTAATGACGCAAATTGAGTTTAGACGGGAATCGGGGACTCGGCAAATATTAAGTAATTATAATTCCTGATACGTAATGTGGCATTGTAGTTTGATTTCGGGTAATCGAGCGCGTCTTCTAGAGAGAGTTACTTAGATAGATAAAGATAGTAGTAGTAGTTTTTATAACATTGCCTTTCGCAACAAATAATAGCAATTATGACAAATCCTCTCTACAAGAGGACTGGCCAAATACAGCAGCGGATTTTATATTCGACGAATAATATAGATTAAGAATATTACGATCATAAATAAATTTAATAGTTGGTAATATTTAGAGACCCCGCAGACATACAATTGTAAGTTGGCCGACTAAATCGCCGTGCGATTAACCAACAAAGTTGGATAGTCCGCGAGCTTGCATGGGGTAACCGTGCTAACGAGCAGTTGGCCGATAGTTGGACAACTTTTTAATTGTGCGTAATCGGAAGGGAATCTTAATTCTGATAAGATCGGTGTCCAATTAATTAGTTGGACGATTTTGTTCGACAAGATGTGTGGGCTAGCATATGTCACTATACCTATTGGTATACTCTACGATTTAGTTGGCCAACTTACAATTGTATGTCTGCGGGGTCTCTTATACACATATTAATTATTTAGAGCCGCCTTGAAATAAGAAGAAGGGTCTCAATTCGAAAATATGATTTTATTTTTTATTTATTCTACTCTATGTTACTGTCTGTCAGTGTTAAACCGGCTTTAATGATTTTTTTTATTGAAGGTGGTATTCTTTAAATTTCTAGTAGCCTACAAATTTGAAGGAAAGTGTTTTTTTTTTAAATAGAAGAGAGATTAAACGAGCATGCGGCTCACCTGGTGGTAAGTGTAGACCGCCGCACATAAGCGACTGCAGCGCTGGGTGAATAGCAAAGCGTTTCCGGCCTTCTAAAAAGAAGAAATCGGTGCTTGAAGGTCTTTAAGTCGTTTTAGTCCGGAAAAATTTACCGTGGTAAGCGATCCCACTCAATGTCTTGCGGAGAAGAAAACTCCAAATTAATCGCACCGTGGTGGACAGCCAAATACTCTGATGGTGTAGATAGTATCGTGAGTTTGGAAATGGGTCTAAAAATAGGGAATAAAATATTTCTTATTCTAATTTAATGCTAATACAATGTGTAAGCCTACTGTCTAAAGTGTGTGTAGAAGCCTACTGTAAGTAAACAAAATAATAATTTTCACATAAAAGTGTCGGATTTGTTGGCACCACTTTTCAACTACCGCCTAACGTTTATGAGATTTGTTAATTGTTATCCATTGAGAGTTTTGTATGGCCCATTTCCGGGTTTCCTATCTACTGCATTTTATGCCTAGCATGTACTTACTTAATGTGTTTTAAAAGTGATAGAGCCACGCGGCAGCTTTTGCTGTCGCACGGATGGGCCGGCTCGAACCGGGGGTAGTACCACGACCTCACAGAAAACCAGCGTGAAGTAGAGGTTTACCTCTGCGTTTCGCTTGGTGAGTGCAGGTGGTCGGAGGCCCTTTTTACTGGAAATGAGGCATTCCATCTTAGTCCTTACGGGTGACAACGGATCTACATTTTGATTTGTAATAGAGGATAGATGTAGATGTCTATGGGCCGCAGCAACCACTTACCATCAGGTGGACTATGTGCTCGTTTGTCATCCTTAACCTATAAAAAAAAATGTGGCCTCTAAGCAACCACGGCTCTCCGGAAGATATTTTAGTGAATGTAATTTTTGGAAGGGAATATAAAGATAGAACCGCCAATTTTTTGTCTAAACGCTAAACTTTCCTGCACGCGGTCCATCTTCAGCTTGTAAAAGTCCACTGTTGGTCACAGGCATTTGCTTTTGTAGAGAGGATTTGTCTATATTTCCACGTTCGACAGAATGATTGGCCAATGCAATACCAAACGTCTCGCAATTTAGATGTTGTTGCCCGACGTCCGTCTAGAAATTTTACATCTATCGTAATTAAGATGCTTACGACAGATGTATCATATCCCATAATCGCCATTTAAGAAACTATAAAAAGGTGATGAATTACCTTACGCCACCATCAAACGTTAAATAATTTCATCAGTCCTTTGAAAACTCAAAATTCTGGAGACCCATGATGATTGCTTCTTTGATTCTAGTATTAAAACAAAGTTTTTTAAAGTATGGTACTTTCAAAAAAGTTTAGTTTCAAATCATAATATTCATATCTAATAATTATATAATATTGTAATAATAGTATCGCCGCGACTTTCCACGGGTGATTACTAGATCTCTGCACTGGCTTCACCTACCGGGTCAAATGGTAAATCTAAAAAATTCTCACACCACACACACACACACACACACACACACACACACACACACACACACACACGCACACGCACACGCACACGCACACGCACACGCACACGCACACGCACACGCACACGCACACGCACACGCACACGCACACGCACACGCACACGCACACGCACACGCACACGCACACGCACACGCACACGCACACGCACACGCACACGCACACGCACACGCACACGCACCACGCACACGCACACGCACACGCACACGCACACGCACACGCACACGCACACGCACACGCACACGCACACGCACACGCACACGCACACGCACACACACACTTACACACACACACAGACATACAGATTACCTTCGTAGTATTCTGTTTCATAACTTCAACAGACGATTCTGTAGAAAAATAAAATGTCTTTTGATTTAGTTAAGCGACCGCCGGGTTTAAAAACCTACCTAAGATCTGTTACCTCTCCGACGTACTGGAGAACTCTTAATTAATGAACGTGTAATTACAACTCTCCTTGTTTTTAATCCAAGTCGCCTGCAGTAGATAGCTCAGTGTTATTTACAAATATTTATGTGTCTTGCGGGATAAGAAGGTTATGCTGGACTTTTTTTTTAATAGAAGAGGAAACAATGAGCATGCGGCTGATCTGATGGTGAGTGATCACGGCCTCCCACGAAAACTGTAAACTGTAAAACCGAAGGAATTGCAGGTGCGTTTCCAGCCTTTTGGAAGACGTAGGATCTTTTCCTGAAAGTCCCTAAGTCGTATCGGTACGAGAAAACAGCTAGTGACAGAACATTCATGTTGCCGTGCGTAAAAATTTCCCATAAAGGACATTATTATTTTTATAGTCACACAACCAGTTGCTGCAAGTTATTCCATCTTAGTTTATATGTTGTCACAACGTATAACCTGTACCCTCTTTTTATAGTTAGTTGCAATTGTCTATGGGGTATATAAACTACCCTTTTAAAAAAACTGTATCTTATATAGGAGAAAATGCTAATCATAACGTTTAAAATTAAAAAGCTCAGACTAAATACTAAGGGTTCATCATGAGACCGGTAAAACATAAGGTTAAAGAGTTATCTATTTCTTTATAATTACATTGTATAATACAAAACCCTCGAACCCTCGAGTGGAAAATGGGGAGCATCACAATTTCAAAGTAGTATGAGGTAGTGCGCATTGCTTGCTTGCTTGCTTGCAATGTAATTTAAAGTAAAGCACCAGTTATTTATTACTATGCAAATTATCTCTCTAAATTCCATTCTAGCAAAATGTACTCTTTAAGTCTGTGAGACATTTTTCCCGTGTTTTCCTATATTAGGTGATTATTAATAAAATTATTTTATAGAAATTTAGTTATATGTATAGAAAAAAAATTAACGGTTGAATCCTTTACTGGAAATTGTACTAAAATTTATTGATATTTGAAATAAGTAAACAATAATATTTATTTCTGTTATACATAATATATTAAATTAATTGTTTTTTGTTTCTTTCCTGTAGTAGCTCAGGAGCTAAGCTCTCTCTGTAAATTTCACAATAAGCAATGCACCCGGGTTCGATTCCCGTCGTCACCAATGAAATTGTTAATTACAATTTTAAGTGCTGATTTACCACGTGCTCAGCTGTGAATAAAACATCGTGAGTAAACCTGGATGTCTGAGAAACAAGAAAAAATATTTATTAAAAATATTATTTCGATGACATCTGAAGTTTGATAACACTCATTGGGGCAACGTGGCGGACACTTCCTTGTCTTAAAACCCTCTCAGAAATGAGAGGGATAGTATATAAACGTATATAGGCTGTAATTTTTTACCTTTTAAATAATAGATAATTATTTGTATTGAAGATCATAATGTCATACCAATGCCGGGTAACTGTTGGGACCTAGAACCGAGAACAAATAGTCCGAATAGGTAAGTCGTTTTCGACCGAGAGATCGATCGGCGGATTTGAATCGGCTGGGAAATGTTCGGAAAATTACAACACATTGTCTTGTCAGGTATACCTCAGAACCAGAAAACGATTGCTGCCTGAATGCTGCTACAGTGTTCACGTCGGGAATTAAGAATAAGTTAAATAAGTCAAATTAAAAGAGATAAAATCCGTAAATTTAGTTTTATTCAATGTCGAGTATTGGTGCATTAGAAATGATTTTCGGGTGAACTTTATCGGGTAAAATATTAAATCCTACGAAGCTTCAAAAATATTTTTAAATTTACTTCCGAAAACTATGGAAATCAATAGTTTTAGCGTGTACGGCGTATGACGCAAAGTTCGAATCGGCTTCAGTTTACTCATAGCGCTTGGGGAATGTTTGGCCGCCTTCGTAGGCGTTTCCAATTATTATACAAGCTCCTGTTTTCTAAAGTAACAGTCGAATTCGTAAACATCTTTTTTGTGTGCAGATTCAACATAATAACGCGATATTGTCACGGAGACGCCTACAAATTTTTTTTAAATATAAAATATTAATTGAACTTTTTATACGTGGTAGAGCCATGCTGCAGCTATATATTAGTAGTAAAGTTGTAGCATGAATGGGTCGGCTAGACCGGGGAAGGACCACGCTCTCACAGAATACCAGCGTAAAATAGCAGCTTAACACTGCTGTGTTTCGTATGGTGAGTGTAGAAAAACGGAGACCCTTTTTACTGCAAAAGAGGCATTCAATCTTAGTCCTCACGGGTGACAACGCTTCTGCATTTTGATTCGCAAACGAAGATAGATGTAGATGTCTACGGGCCACAGCAACCACTTACTATCAGATGGACTGTGTACTAGTTTGTCATCCTATCCTATAAAAAAAAAACTTACAGGCCACCTGATATTAAAAATGTCATCAACTGTAGTCACAACAAAGGCTAGCCATCTGCGCTGGACAGAATTATAGTGCCCGAGTGTATGTGCATGCACAGGTGCACTCTCTATTCCCTTACTCTTATAGGCCGATGGGCCGGTATCCGACACGAGCAGAGAGAGAACTGGCGTAGGACCTACGGCTTTATGTGCTTTCTGAGGCACAGGGGTGAAATATCAGCAACTTCCTAACTCCGGTTTGCCATGAGAATTTTTGAAAGCAAAACCCAATAACAGGTTTTTGGCTAGACCCTGGTATCGAACCCTAGATGTCATGATCAGCAATCGTGTTTACGGCCAATAGACCAACGAGGCAATCAAATCTGTTGTTGAACTGATGTTGAGTAGCTATTGCAGGCCATGAACACCTGCAACCAGTATCAAACAAAGAATACACGTACTAGCTACTACTAGATGTGTTGTCACCTCTTAGGAATAAATTGATCACGTCACAATCTGTAATTATACTGGCTCTTTATAGCCTTAACACTGGAGCAAAGCAGTGCAGGTACTGCTTTGGTGGAAGAAATAAGTAAGACAGTGGTACCAGCCCCTGACAGACTCCTAGCAGGAAAGTACGTAGTTCTACCAACTGTTAAATTATATCATATAAATTCGCATTTGTATTTTAGTAAACTTATTCCTTCTTTCATATCTCTAAAATTTAATATATTATAATTCACTCCACTAATTTTACATCGTGACTTACACTATTTAAATAAAAAGTACCATCAATTACATTGAGATGTTAACGTCGGCAGCCGTACTAGTATAAACTGTGCTACGGCTGCCCAATGAGGAGAGAAATTATAGGATTTTGTTGAGTATAATAAATAATAAAACACACCATCCATTCATTTACAATAAGGTGGCCTTATTGTAAATGGATGCTGTGGCCTATAGATATCTACATCTACCCTTGGTTAAATATCAAAAAGCAGATGCGTTGTCAACCCTGAGGACTAAGATGCAATGCCTCTTTCCAAGTAAAAAGGATCCTATCCCTTCACTTACCATACGAAATACAGCAGCAATAGGGAGTTATTTTATTATAATATTTTATGAGAGTGTTATCCTTCCCCGGTTGCGTCGACCTATTCGAACTACTACCATAATATAGCTGCAGCATGGATCTACCAAGCTGTTGTAACGAATGTTTGTTATTCTTATTCTGTGAAAAAAAATGTCTTTATCATTTATTGTTGTAATTATAATAATGAAACTACCAAAATATCGCATTTATTATTTTTAATAATTTGATGTTTCAATTAGATAATATTAATTTAGAAACTGTGTGTCCAGGCAATTTTGTTAATTAGACCGTTCTTTACCATAAAGGTATTCTAGTTTAATGAAAATGTTCTTCGTTTGGCAATAAAGCGTAATTAAAGATTTTTTTTTACAGAGAAAAGTTATTTCACCTCAAAGTAATCGACGTAATGAAAACGAGGATTAGAGATAATGACGTCACGGCGTTGAAGAATCGTGACATTTGCGGATTTCTTATCACGGTTAGTGTGAATTAGAGCGCACTGCGGTTTTTTTTTAACTTTTATCGTGGGTGTAAATTAACTAACAATGTACCTGATGATAAGTGACTACTACCGTCCATGGACACTTTAGTGTTCTAAATACCATGTAGTACTTTTATATATTTGAATTCTATTTTATAAGCATTTTGTAAAATAGGAACTTTTATAGTCTTTTTCAAATGATAAAGGTGACAATCGAGCACACACCGTCCACCAAATGGTAAGTGGTTACTGTGGCCAACAGTCACCCCAATGCGTTGTCAAGCGTGAAAACTAAGATGGAATACCACGTTTCCAGTGAAAAGGGTTCTCTATACTCACCATTTGAAATACTATATTAACATAATTGTTTGTTTTAAATACAATCTTTTAATTTTATTTTATCTCATAGACGAAATGCGAAATTAATGAATTTAAAACTAAAAATTTTGTACAGCCGACTTCAATATAAGTTATTTAAAAATAACTCAATAACCGTTGGTCTGACCTTGATCAAATTTATATGGGACCACACGAGAACTATCAGCTTTCATATAAAAAAGAATCATCGAGATCGGTTCATCCACTACAAAGTTATGAGGTAACACACATAAAAAAAACATACACTCGAATTGAGTACCGTCTCCTTTTTGGAAGTCGGCAGAAAAAGGAACGTTGAATTCGAATGTAAGGAATTTAGTTTATTATCATGAGAATAAAAACAGAAAATCTGGAACATTTATAGTAGGTAATAAAGATTCCTTTCTACCTAGGAGTCTTCTAATTCTGTTACCAAACAGCTCATCGACAACTATGTCTTAGTTCTGAAAATAGGAAATCCTGTTTAATCACAAGTTACAAAGCATCTCATCTTCGTCCATGGAATGAAGCAATCGAACATAGATTTCTATGGACCACAGCATCCATTTACCATCAGATGAACTGTGTGCTTGTCGGTCACCTTTATTCTATAAAAAAAGATTTTATTGAAATCTTATTTCTTCTAAAAATAATAACAGTTCTCGCTTCCACACAATGCTGCACTGGCCGATCATTAATAGCATACAACAACTTGTTGGATCAACTGCGAGAGTTTTATGAAATAAGTTTGTAAACGTACGCAAACTTCAAAGCGATGACCTGAGGATTCAGGTCAGATCTTTGTTGAGTATTACAACAGTTTGCTCAACGTTAGGCTGCTTTATTTTAATACTTCTAGTTTTGCTACCAGTATAACATTTACTAAAATTTCCTTAGAGTAAGATAAAGAGCAGATAAAAGCAAGTATTTACTTTACAATTCGTACCCATAAAAAGTAGTATCAAACTGAGAAATTTGTTTCCTATTGCACACTAACTAGTAATGTAGTCAAAGAGATAACGTCTTTTCTTAGAGAACGTAATTTCCCTCAAATAGCCTTGTTGTGCAAGAAGAGGGGGTTTTAGTAGCCGTGACTTGGTTGCACACAGTGAAATGAAAAAGCGCCACGACTGGCCCAGGCCTAACTTTAAATTTGTGTTGGTGGACTACGACGGGAGGATTGATCGTTCACCCTACCTATAGTAGCCAAAGTAAAGTCGCAGATGGAGAAAAGTTAGGACGTGAGACAATGCGCCGCACCCCTATGAGACGTGGGCGGCGGTGGGGCCCTAGACCAGATGATTCTATTTCTGATTAAATTTCTAAACATATGCGAGAGCATATAAAATGTGTTAATGGTGGTGTGTAAAATCTAACATTCAGACATATTATATCACTTAATTATTACTTTTTAAATATTTACTTTTAATAAAAATTATTATTTATTAATATATAATAACTTAATTATCATACAGTCCTACTCCCCAGGTATCGTGTCAAGATCGTTGGCTGCGTTTCCTCGCTGAATAGCTATACTTAGCCTTTGAGCGAGAAAAGAACCAGCCATCCTTTTCACCAGCAGCATCCACCAGTCGCGGGTAGAATTCCTTTAGGAACTTCACCGCACATGGACCCCACGGACCGATAGTCTCACTCCCAAGGGGCCAATGTCGTACCGTCGGGTCTCCTGCCACCGTCTCTGAATATTCGACAAGGCTATAAAACCGAGGGAGCATTTATAGAGAGAGAGAGAACCTACCAGCACTTTTCTTAAATTTACATTCTTCTTACTTTTACTACTAATCTTTGAGTCCTTGTTCCTCATATTCTTAAAACAAGAGGTAATAGCTGGGATTAAAGCCCATTGGTTCATAGAACTGACCCCAGCTGACACGACTTCAACAGCTTTCGTATGAAGTTCAAATTCTCATTTTCGACTTAAATGTCTTCATTTCATTTCTTCAATTGTCTCGTAGAAATGTGTCGCTTTAACATAGAAATTAGCACGTAAATATGACTTTAACAATTTCAATCATGTCGGCAACACAGCTATGCAAGTACGTAATTATGTAATAGATGTCATATAAAGGTAATAAATAATAAAATATAGAATAACTTAATTTAGAAACCACATTCTTTACACCAAACGAATGAAAGCTAATGTTGCTGTAGCAGGAAAAGGCATGAAATGACGAATTTATTAATATTGTTATTGTATATTTATTGTTTAGTGCCTCGTCGCTTTCGGAAACATAAATTAAACAATGTTGAAACGGGAATTGCAAAAACTTGTCTCAGGTCTTTAATGTCGTCCGTGGCATGTTCTCAATTAAATGCTTTCTTCTATACATAAATTATGTACTTGCGTATTCTTTATATAATATGATAAAATACCCTTTTCGTACAGAAAAATATTATATTAATAATAAATATAAAATATAACTGGATATAAAATATATATTATTCCACTTTTATTTGATTACAAAATTTAGCGAATTTCACAAATCTGGCAACACCGTCGTCGTTGAAAATATCTTTGAACGTGTAGCGGTATTGCAAGCCGACGGCCGCCCGCGTCGCATGTATTGCCATGTAAGTCAGTAGCTTCTAAGTTTTTTTTATTAATTTATTTTTCTAACATAATAGCAGAGTCGTGTTGTCGACGTGCTGAGAAAAGCGACGTGTAGTGGTGGCGTAGAAGTATATACTACCCCATTCGGTGGGTGTCTAAAGAGGCGACAGGGGCAAATGAAATAGCTTATGAGTAGCAGGATATTTTTCAAAACCCAAAATAATAAAAATACGATTTTTAACCCGCCTACCCAGCATGGCTTCTAATTGTTAGAATTTTTTTGTTGACTCGTGTTAGAGTCAATCAACGCATTCCATCCTTTGATATTGTTAAAGGCGTCCTACTGGACAGCGATGTAACCATCTTGCTTACGACAGTTGTAAAATAGCTGAAATAATGATGGACAGAAAATTTTAACGGAGACACGTTTGGTACTGCAATCGCTAATTCACCAAGCAACAGTGGCGATTACGATAAATTCTACCTATCACTGGTTTCGGTTTTCTACAGGAGTTCTAGGAGTGAGCACAGAAATGGAATAACTTATTTTTCCTCCCTTTCCCTTCTACCATCTGACAACCAGACGATTGCTCTCCACCCCTTTGTAGTCAAGATACCACGCATTCCAATCAAATAGTTTTGTTTCGTCGATCGTCAAACCGTTACCGTTATATCCGTTATAGGAAATGTTTGCCATAGTTTCCAGTTTTTACTTTTAGTCGTTATCAGGAAGGTGCGGCTGCCCATCTCTTGATTTGATTCCCTTTGTCATCTCTATCGACACCCACGGTATGTCGTTAGAAAAGACACATCATTCGTCATGCGCGAAACAAACAGTTAAAATAATTTGTATCAGTTACAATGTCGGTGTCTTAAATCAGTGCGTTTTAAAATATTCAGCTAAATAACTATTTACCATGAGGTAAGGTAATAGCCAAGCATTGGCTTATGGCTAAGCTTTCGTCGTAAATTGAACAGTACAAGAATCACTCGTGTTCTATTCGCCGATGGCAATATATAAATAGCAATTTTAAATGCGGATTTACCCCGTGTTCGATTGAAGTTATAAAAAATCGAAGGAAACCATCATGTCTAAAAAAATAAAAATATTTTGAAGACATGTGAAGTCCACAAACATACACTGGAGCAATGCGGTGAACTTCTTGCTCCATAACCCTTTCAGAAATGAGAACACTATGCCCTGGCGTAAAACATGTCGTATTATCGACGGCGGTGTGTCTTTCCTATTGTAGTGTTGTTAGGATTAGTGTTGACGGGGATAGTGCACGCAACTGAGGGAACGTGAAGGTGCTCTTGAACTTGAAAACTACTAACACATCTTTTTGTTTATTACACGGATCTTAGGTAATAAAGTTTTAACATCTTTAATATAACGAATTTCCACTTAGTATCGCCTGATTATTTTAATTATCGCTTAACTTTATTTTGCTTTTACTGACTTTGTTATAATAGTTACATAAGACGGGAGTTGACAGCAGTATTTTGTTGGTATTTCACGCCGTTATTCCGTACGAGCGTGATCCTTCCTCCGAGTCGACCTCTTCTAGTCGTCATATACTGCAGCGTGACTATAACATTATTATGACAGTTGAAATACTAACAATGAGAAATCAAAAGTTAAAGAAGATTTCACAACAATGAAAACAAATTTGTTGGGATGACAATGTCTACACACAGTTTTAACAGTGGTAGAGCCACGCGGCAGCTTTTGCTGTCGCACGGATGGGCCGGCTCGAACCGGGGTGGTACCACGACCTCACAGAAAACCAGCGTGAAGTAGAGGTTCACCTCTGCGTTTCGCTTGGTGAGTGCAGGTGGCCGGAGGCCCTTTTTACTGGAAATGAGGCAATCCATCTTAGTCCTCACGGGTGACAACGCATCTATATTTTGATTTGTAATAGAGGATAGATGTAGATGTCTATGGGCCGCAGCAACCACTTACCATCAGGTGGACTGTGTGTTCGTTTGTCACCCTTATCATATAAAAAAAAATACAATAGCATTCCGCAGCGTGGCTCCGGACGAAGCAATCACGTTGCAAGTTTCCTCTTGATTTCATTTAATACTTCTGTCACTGCTATTGCTTTTCTGTTTTTCTCATTTTATGGTTTGAGATTGATACTTTTAATTTTATTTCATAATATAAACAATACAATATGGTAACTGGTGACTCTTAATTGCAGTACACCTGCAATCAAATTTGTGTTCAGAACTGTACTCTGAGTATTGATGACAAAATCTCTTTCTTTGCTAATCTGTAAATATAAAAAAAATATGCATGTCAGCTCAGACACGTAATTGGAGTTTACTGCTTATGTAGCTGTCAGACATTTTGAATTAATTAGGTTTCCATAATTTACTGTTTTTTGCGATTTTATTCCTAACGGTATAACTCAATATACTCGCTACAGTTACCACGCTCGGCGGGCACACGCAGGAGGGTTGGAAACCACAGTTTTTTTATTTTATAATTATTATTAGGAAGACGCTGCTGCTTATCTCCTAGTTTGTTTCCCTCTTACAACACCTATGTTACGTTAGAGGGTAGTGGATATTCTTACACCGTCACTTTAAATACGGGTTTGAATAAATAATTAACAATTAATTTTAACCTTTAAAATTATCAGTACATTTTCGTAACTAATAACTTTTAACTATCGAATAAATTTAACCATTATCGTCATTTTTACACGCGTTCAGTAAGATGCGCGAATATGTTACGTAGGTAGGCAACATAAAGACTTCAGTTTTTGATTTCGTTTGCTCTTGCTCTAATTTGCATTCCGCGGGCTATATAAAATAATCGATAATAAAGGAGTAAAATATAAAAAAAACGTAAACGGTTTTTGTCTGTTTGTGCGTTTGTGCACGCTTATTACCAAAATGTAAAAGGATGATACCACTCAAACGAATTCCTATTCGTCCTACCTTGTGACATCATTATCTTTTTATCATTCCTTTAAAAAAACGTATTTTAACAGATCATATAATTTTCTATCGGCATGAGTGAAACTCTTTAGCTATGTATCTTGGGGTTATTCTTACTGTACTGCTTTAGTTTAGGTGAAGTCTGCAACAAACTCGAGAGATAGTGATAAACGTACGTGTAAGTACGCCACTCCTTGGTTTTAATCTAAGGTGCTTGCAGTGCCGGGACTTTATTGCTTGTTACAAATCCGTCGTGAGCCCAAGAGTCTAGAAAGTTAGGAGCAATGTTCTACGTTTATGGAATTTTTCTAATGTAAAATGCTTAGTATTATTGAGGAGATAACAGATGCCCTGTGGTGACGGCGCTAAGGAATCCATCATCCCATTTCACACCGTGGTTGTCGTAAGAAGCGAAGAATAAGTAGCATCTGTATTTAGATCTCTGTTTAATTTTATTCATATTTTATATTTATTTAAAGTTTGTCTATAGGAAAATGTAAGTGATATTTTACTCAAATTAATCTTTTTCGACACATCTGTTTGTATCTTTTCATAATATAATTACATCCATGTAAAGTATTTTAAATTATTATTCATCAGTTCTGCTTAACCTACGTCTTGTCTCGTGATAGCTAGGCCATCTGCCAAACGTAGCGTTTATGGCAAATTCTCCCTGAAATAGTAGAAGCCCAAGCCAGGAAATTTGTACGGGCTTATTAAGAAAATGATGAAATAGAAAGCTGAAATGCCTTTAAAATATTTGAAACTCATAGGAATTTGTTTGAATACTTAAATTATTTAAATATCGGCCAAGTAAAATCGGGACATGGGTAACATACGGTCCCGCTTTGCAGTAAATGTGGAATCATTGTTAGATAAGAACGCTACACACAGTATAGCAACAAACTTTTTAAGTACATTGCGGGATATATATTATGTTTCTTTTATAGAATAAGGGTGACAAAAGCCACACAGTCCACATGTTGGTAAGTGGATCGTATAGCCCATGGTCACTAAAATCTATACTCGATTAAGAATCAAAATATAGTAGCTTCGTTGTCACTCCTGAGGCCTAAGATGAGAGAAGCATGGTTACTACATACACTGGTTACGTAAGCACCTTGCTCGTGCAGCAAAGTGTTGATCGCAGTACGTACTAGACATCTTGCACCATGAAGCTTTATTTTGTCGCTGGTATGTTATTTTACAAATACCGACATATTTGGAAGCCTCTATAATATTACGAATGCTTTCCCCGGGGTAAGATGGGTGACGGATTTTATTTTATTTATTTTATTTTATCCAGGACTAAAAACAAATACATAATAATGCTTAAACATATAACAATTTATAAATAACACGCGTAATTATGTAACCAGCACCGTTATCCACAATGTAATATTAAATTTGTATTTTACACAGTAAATAGAGTTTATTTGTAAAAACAAATTAAATTGACAAAACTCAGCAACATGAAAATGTCAAAATCAGACAAAAGGAAAAAGTAAACAACAATATCCGATCTGTCTTGTGATTTTATTTAACGCTATTGAATGTCTCACAACAAAACCGTACAGTAGCGGTGTAAGAATATCTATTACCCCATATCATCCCGTGAGTATCGAAAAAGGCGACAGAGGAAAACAAATCAGGAGATGTGCAGCAGCGTGTTCCTAATAACGAGTAAAAATAATAAACCGCGATTGCCAATTTGCTTAACAAGCGCAGTGACTATAGCGAATATCCCCGCTATGAGGCAATCTATGGGGCAGGCCTATGTTCAGCAGTGGACTTTAATTTGCTGAATCGGTAACGATCTAACAACCTTCTTAAAACGCTTGTTATATTATGGCCTAAATATCTTTATCTTCTCTGTTCTTCAGTCTGTAAATATCTACTGCACGACGTGCTTCTTCCACTGTAGAGAGGATTTGCATTAGTCGTTACGTTTTGCAGGTGGATGAAGACGTTCGCTGTACCAGATATTTCACACCTTTTACGCTAATCTCCGTTGCTAGTTTGGGTATGACACGCCTTGCATAAACAAGATGTCTCATATAGTGGCTTTGTAAGAATATCCACTACCCCATATAGTCCCGTGGTGTCATAAGAGGCGACCGAGAGAAAATGAAACAGGAGATGGGCAGCATCTTCCTGATAACAACTCAAAATTATAAAAAAAACTTCGGATTGCAACCCGCATGCTAAGCTTGGCAGCTATAGCAAAATTGAGTCAATCCATAAGGAAGGTAATGGATGGATGTATGGATAAAATTTTTCTGGCATTATAATTAACTTCTGATTGTCTGTGGGCACTGCACTAGCGACATCTAGCATTCGGATCTCGATTGTCCCTTGGTTCGAAGTGCTTGGACGTTGTGTGCAACGCACGCGTTTATAATTAAAAAATATACTCTTAAATGGCTATTCGGAAGATTTTTGTGCTAATATACAGACTATTCGGTCGTATTGTGTACATTTAAACATACTTGCATTTTTGACCACCATTGTGAAGAAAATTGCCAGGAAACACGCCGCTTTACCATAGAAAACAGGTTAGTCCATTTGACTTTTTGAGGTGGTTAATGTGCCTGTGAATCACTACGCGAGCAAAGCTGGGGCCAATTTGCTTACCAGTAAATTAGCTGTCGAAGGCTCGCAAAAGCGTGAACTCTCATATTCGAATTCCAGACGAAGTGATGGATTCCCATACGCCACCACCACAGTACAGTGAATAATATATACAAATAATAAAAATTAAGTGTCTTTCTGTAATATTAATATTGACGGCTCCGTGGCGCAGTGGCTCAGCAATCAGTTGTTGCGCTGGGGGCCGCGGGTTCGAATCCCGCACGGAACAAGTGTTTTGTAATTTGTATGGCCTACAAATAATTGTTTCGGGTCTGGATGTTTGTCCTTGTGCAATTTATGTTTGTAAACTGCCTCCACGACACAGGAGAAAATCCTAGTGTGAGGGTGACGTTTTTTAAAAAAAAATATTTAAATAACTGGTTTCCGTTAAGTTCAGGGCGTCATTTAACACGTTATTAAGACACAAGGAACCATTTAAAAAAATTATCTGCCTGTCCGGGCTATTTTTCTGAACGGCTGAACCAATTGAGATGAAACTTCAAGTATATGATGCAGTGAGCAATGCCAGGGGAGATCAAGGCTATATTATATCCTTAAACTTTATTTTTTTATGAAACGTAAACTTGATGGAATCGAATGGTCTTTGATTATTAACGGCTCGGGGCGCATTGACTTAGTATTGAATTGCGGCGCTGCGGGTTGCGGATTCGAATCCCGCACGGAACAAGTATTTTTATGAACTACAAATAATTGTTAAAGGTATTGCTCCGCGATATAGGATAAAATTCTAGAGTAATGTTTTTGGAAAAATAAATAATAAAAAAATATTTTAAAACGCCACATAATAAATCAATCCAGGCAAAGCAGGATATAAGAACGCAATATAAGAATATATTTCTAAAATGATATAATGAAATTACGTAAACCTTTATGTTGCTAAGCATGTTTTCTGAATCGTAAATATTTTATTTGACTCTGAACGCATATGCCAACGTTTACGCGCGAAGGGTTACACGCAGTTGTTCAAACACGGTTTATTATTTTGATTGTTAGAAAGGATCCGTTTCGGGACACTAAATAAAATAAACATGTCATCGTGTTTTGATAACATCTGTTTATTTAAATATTATTTAGAGTATGTTTTATACGTGGTAGAGCTATGCTGCAGGTGTGTTATGGTTGTACCACGAATGGGGCTGCTCAACCGTGGAAGGACCACGCTCTCATGGAATACCTGTGTAAAATAGTGGCTTACTGCTGATGTGTGGCTATGGTGAGTGTAGAGATCCGGAAACCCTTTTCATTGGCAACGAGGCGTTCCATCTTAGTCCTCAGGGCTGACAACCACTGAAACCTAAATTATATTTCTGTGGTAACAACGCATCTGCATTTTGATTCTTAATCGATACATGTAGATGTTAATGGGCTACATCATGCACTTACCATTAGATGAACTGTGTGTTCGTTTGTCACTCTTATTCTAACACATGCATTTTTTAAATGAGTTGACCAATTTTATTCAATTTGAAACGATTTAAACAGAATTGTCAAAATTTCGCAGGTATCGAGTACGAGAGCGCGGGCATGAAGTCAGCATTAAATCAATGCTGACATGAATTGTCAAAAGGAGCAAACGTAATATAATGAGGTACGTATCACATTAAATTTATTAATGACGCTTGTTTTTATAAAAATGTTTTTATTTTTTGTTTTTATTTTTTTTATAGGATAAGGGTGAAAAACGAGCACACAGTCCACCTGATGGTAAGTGGTTGCTGCGGCCCATAGACATCTACATCTATCCTCTGTAACGAATCAAAACGTAGATGCGTTTTCACCCGTGAGGACTAGAATGGAATGCCTCATTTCCAGTAAAAAGGGCCTCCGGCCACCTGCACTCACCAAGCGAAACGCAGAGGTAAACCTCTACTTCACGCTGGTATTCTGTGAGGTCGTGGTACCACACCGGTTCGAGCCGGCCCATCCATGCGACAGCAAAAGCTGCCGCCTGGCTCTACCACTAATCTTGTTACTTCGCAGTATGATATACTTACTGATTGTTAATAAATTATTTGTTAATGTTATCCGAGAAATTGAATAAAAAGAGGTATAGTGTCAAGCCAAGCTGGCTAAAGAACAAAAGTTTATCTGCAAATCGTGTTTGTGAAAATTGTTTGTAGTTTGACAAACATTGAAGGGATAGTTGACAATGTATTGAAGGTACGTATCACATTAATGAGCACATCAAAGTTTGTATAATTTGTCTTTATATGTGTATGAAATTACATTTGTTAGATCACTGATATCAGACAGTTCTTTGCTTGTTTTAATCATAATGTTCTTGTTACTTTGCAGTATGATTTGCTTACTCACTGTTAATTGATTATTTGTAAATATTTTACGCAAAATTGTAATATATAGGGATTCAGCATCAATCGAAGCCGACTAAAAACAAACGCATATTTGCAAATCATGTGTGCGAAACTTGTTTGGAGTTTGACAAATATTGGAGGAAAAGTTTCCTGCGTATTGCAACCGAGAATTTTCTCTGATCAGAGGTAAGGAGGAATAAAAATATTGTATTAGCTCACTTACTGGAAAAATATTTTATTAAGCAACTTAATAACATGAGAAAAGAAATAGAAAACTTTTATTCTTTATAGATAATAAACATTATATCAACCGGTCCTGCATCCTGTCCTCGGTAATAAACATTATATCATGGGTCACAGCACCAACTTACCATCTGGTGGACTGTATGCTCGTTTGTTACTCTATCCTATAAAAAAATCATACTTTTTTATTTTATTACTCATGCAGCCGCGGCAGTGAAACGTTACAGCGCTTGACTCCTATTCCACCTGATGGTAAGCGGTAATGCAGCCAAAGATGGTGAAGCGCACTGACTTTACAAACACCTATTCAGTCTTGCCTTAAAGACACATTGTAATCGAATGGAAAGACAGAGGTTAGCAACTAATTCACTCTTTTCTTTCTCCCATTTTTATCGTTCGTCATGCATATAGCAAGTACGATGAGAATATCTAAATTATTATCAAAGATATAAAAATTATTTGGTATTTTACACGTTGCGTAAAAGACATAGTTATACCGCAGTCTATCGCTATATATGCTACGAGGTATTTCTGGTATTTCCTTTCATTCATAATTAACTCTTTTGGCATCAATGGTAAAAAATAAGATGATAGATTCTCCCATGCCACCACTATACGACATAAAATATAATTGAATATACTAAAATCGGGTAAATAACAAGATAATAGTATTTTGCAGAAAATCTGATAAATTTAGATGTCTCCAAGGCAAGGTTTTTTTATAAAGCGGAAACAGTAAGTTTTACTGTCCTCGGCCACATCATCACTTACTATCAGGTGGGATAGTAGTCAGCACTGGCTTAAATATTTGAATAATAATTGAAAATTAATAACTTTGTACAACCGACTTCAATATAAACTATAAAAAAATAACTCAAAAACTATTAGTCGGACTTTAATCAAATTTATATGAGACTACATGTGAAGCACCAGTTTTCAAACAATAAAAGAGTCATCGAAATCGGTTTACCCAGTAAAAAGTTATGAAATAACACATAAGTAACATAAGTAACACATAAACATACAGTCGAATTGAGTACCGGCTCCTTTTTGAAGTCGGTAAAAAATGGATTTAAACTACTCAAAACTCCTTTTGTGAGGAATATGTGTATATACAACTATTTGTACACGATTATTATGTTGTAAGACGAGATGCCATATATAATATACATGATTTTAATACGTGGTAGAGTCGGGCTGCAGCTACATTATGGCTGCAGCACGAATGGGTTGGCTTAACTGCCGAGCACCATGCTCTCCCAGTATACCAGCGTTAAGTAGTAGCTTTTTGCCACTGTTTTTCGTATGGGCCTCCCCATAGATTCACCTATACAGAGATATTTGGCATAGTTGTTACGCTTGGCACGCGGTTTGGCCACCGAAGTTGTTAACTATTTTGAGCTGTTAGTAGGAAGCTGTCTATTTCTTGTTTTTTTTTTCCGTCAGTCGCCTCTTACGAAAACCCACAGGACGGAATGCAAAGCTCTCGTATACCATTACATAGCAAAAATTTCTTATGTCATTTAAATTACAAATCCTGAAACATTTCAACAAAAATTTATAGGTAGTATATTTTTGAGTGTTAGATTAGCTTCTATATCTAGATAGAGTAGGAGGTTTTTTTAACATTTATCGGCAGGAACAATGGTTTGACTGCTCGGCTTTTTAATTAAATAGATGATTGAACGTACGTGCGCTCTTTGAGAGCAGATAATAGATTGGCCACCGAAAAACGAGCACAATGAATGATTGATGCTACTTGTACGATGAACCGCCAGAAGCAATTTGTCGATGCTTAAATAGACTTTTGTTTCGTTCTGCCGGAAGGATGATGAACTGGTCCGTTTGTTACCACCTCTTAGACTCGACTTTAGTTACGACTTATATTTTGATTTTGCGGCCCTTTATTTACATAAATTACGTGCTACTAGGGTTGTCAAGATACTAGACGTACTTTATTCTAGTCTAGTATAGACGTACTTAATTTAACAAATATGTAAAAAATTGACAAAAAAATTATATTGTAGATATTTGTATGCAGATTATTTTTTTTGGATTTTGATAGTTCAGGGGCTACAGAACATCATAATTGTACAGTATTTGTTCTTATTAGTGCACTCACTGTTGTGTCGTTTTTAGAGGTAATAACAGCCAGTATACAAAATATAGGTGCGTGTGGCATTACAAAGCACATTTCTGTACTGAAATGGTAACGAAGGACATGTCAGAAGTAATTTTTGTCTAAAGTTGTTCATAGCTACTATTGATCTATTCCAACTACTTTCAAATTTGTAGAGTGGCAGTGCAATAATATTCACAAACCCATTTCGTCCAGGGTGTTATAAGATGTAACAGACGGAAACAAACCAGGAGATGGGCTACAAAAGTTTTAATAATAAGAAATAAAAAATAAAAAACTAACCCCCAATGAGACAAGTTACGAAAAGGACTAAGTTTAGAATAAATATGTTAATATTATAAGTATGTTTGCATGTACCGATCTACCATGTGGGGTGGCCTCCCACTACATGGAGTAATGACCTGCAAAGACACGCAGGAAGTCCATGGTTGAAGGTGTATCAGGACCGTGTTTTGTGGCATTCCTTGGGAAGACCTACGTTTTGAAGTGCACTTGTAGAGGGTTGAAATTATAGTGATGATGAAGCTATGACTTTCATCGAAAATGATTTATATCGCAAAATGAAGCTGGCTTAGAAATAGTTTTTTTGTAACATTAGGGTGACTAACCTGCGTATTATCTATCTGATGGTACCATTAACGTTACCGTTACAACTCATAAAAAGTCCATTCCTTGATATCCCGCATAGGTTTCCACAGCGTTTATATAATATAAACATACACAAAGTATTATTTAACAAAAAATGTAATTTATAAAAACTGTACTTCACAGCTTGTTACTATCTTCTATTCATATGCTTGGTGAGCGTTTCAAATTTGTGACTAGTTTGTGGCTTAACAACTCTATACTGACAGAGTTTAATGAGACAGCAGAACAGAGGCAATTGAAATTAAATTATTTGTCCTGCGTTACAAAGATACAGTGCTTAATTATTCGCTATTCGCATTTTTTAAACATATTAGTCGTATGCTTTTTAAAGTTAAATTACTGCAAAGACAGTTCTTAATATGACAACATATATGTATCTTTATACATATATATATATATATATATATATATATATATATATATATATATATATATATGAACAGTCTTTGCAGTAATTTAACTTTAAAAAGCATATATATATATATATATATATATATATATATATATATATATATATATATATATATATATATATATCATACATTTATATAATTTAAAAAGGTACTAAGTACTATAGGGTAACAACAAACATGCGTTTTGATTTTTAATTGAGGACAGATGTAGATTTCTATGGGCCACAGCATCCAGTTACCATCAGGTGTACTGCGTGCTCGTTTCTTACCCTTATTTAATAAAATACAAATAAAAAGTTACTCAATTAATATTTAAAAATCGCATGTTTCCTTTTGTACCATTCTTTTATAAATCTTATCTCACGTTCTTATTGGTGTTCTCTGCTTACTTATATAATTTGATTGGTAGGGAACATCTTAATGCGTTGAGTCCACATTTATACAATATGTTCAAAAAACAAAATTTTAATAAAGAGTAAAAATTTTACTAAAAAGACCGCAGTTTTTATTAAAATTTAATTTTTAACCCTTTTGAGTGGACTAAGGAACATCATAATCCCAATGCCGTTCTAATAGTTCCATTGATAACTTCGACACCTATTTCGCCATCCTAAGGAGACAATTACAAAAACAAAACACATACAGTTAAATTGTGAAATCCTCCTTTTTGAATTTGGTTAAAAGGTCTAAATAATAAATAAATAAAAGTCCACTTTCAAACTAAGATTGGGCTGGAGTGTGTAAAGTAAGAAACCTGTTCCATCCGTTTCTGTTCTTTTGCAATAATAGTTCCAGTAGCCTGTTCCAAACTAAGCTGATATCTCGCAACAAATTTCGTTAGGAACTGTCTTTAAACTTTGCCAGTCCCTGTTGCATCTGTTATGTTCCTCTTACTGTTGCTGTAGAGCTGCAATGTTATATTATAATAAAGTTATAACTTAGCTTTTTATTGTTATACTAGCTGGCACCCGGCGCTGTGTTGCAACAGAATAAATAATTGTGGAAATATTGTGTTTTTTTATTCATAGAAAAAGGGCTTGTTGCTGATGCGATTATGACGCCTTGGTCCTTAAAAAGACCTTAAATAAAATAATTATTGACAAACAAAGTTATTATACTTATAATTATTGGCATCATTTGACAACGGGTCCGTTAAAATACTATTACTACTAACAATGTAAAGTACAATTTTTCTTGAGTTATTGGCACATTCTATCAAAATGTGATAAACATCATCGATAATATTACAAGATGAACAATTCGGCGCTGTTTTAAATTTGGAAGAGTTATATTTTTTAATTAAAAATGATAATACATCATTAAAATTGAATGATATCATCATCATTCTCATCATTACAACCCTTCACAAGTCCAAGCATTGACAAAGTTTTACCACAACCTGATAAACGGTATGACAGCGCATAAAAAAACCATTGTTTTTTATATATTAGATAAGGAGTATTTTACCGTAATAACCACGCTACGATAGATTGGCAACCACAGTCTTTTTTTTTCGGTGCTATGGGGAAGACACTGCTGCCCTCCTTCTTTGTAACCTTTATCGCCTAATAAGACTTCGGACGATATGGGGTAGTGAATATTGTTAGACCTCCGCTTCATTATCAAAGTAATATGTTATTAGAATTTTGAATGGGAAATATTTGCAAATTCATTTAAAGCACAAGACCTTTTCTGTTTTCTACAGAATTATTTTAATGACAAACTATTTCAAATTCTAAGGATATGGTGTTAAACTAAATGTTAAATCAAAAAGTAAAGATCATTCGTTAAGAAATTGTCAATGGCAATGCACTGCTTGAATTTTGAAGGCAATGATTCCGCTAAAATACAATTTATGTTTTGTTTTTATAATAAAAGTAATGACTTTTTTACGCAGACTTATGTAACAACCCAATTTTTTTCATTTTTCTTTGTGTTCAGTTAGTATAATTCGAAGGGTATTTTTATATCTTCAATTTTCAATCATCCTACCGTTGCTAGGATTTAAGATTTAAGAATTAGTCAATCTTGATAATTAACACAGAAAGTGCTTACGTGCGCAGAACGTTAATTAACAGACAAACCTAAGTCAGCAAAAGGAATTATTATTAACCAAATAAAGAGCCGTGCTGTTTAATCACTTATTTAATTTAGCCCCAAGTTTGTATTGCCAGTGTCATGTTTATAGTTATAATATAGTTTTTGTATATAAGCGAGGGGAAAGGGAGAAAATGGATAAGTAAACGTAGGATTCAGCAGTAGACTTTGATAGTCTGCAACTGTGACATTTTGACTATGTTCGCGACCCGCTTGAATCCGACCGCATTGCTCTAATCTTGAATCCAAAAACATGCCTTTTGCCTGTTCAAGCGAGTAGACTTATGTATAAGCTGATTATATGCCTTTTAAAAATTGTAATTTGAAAAAAATTGTCATTAAAATCTAGATTCAGTTATTTGGTTGGATTGTCTGCCATAACTTCGCAGTATCGCCTTCAAAGTATCGCCCATCAATCAGCAGTGTATTCTAGCATTTCTTCTTTACGCGGGCTCTACCACTGAAGTAAGTATTTGACTTAGTACCTTTATATTACGCGGGTAGTCCATGAGTTTTTTTTAAAGAATAAGAGTAATAAACATCTATTGTACATCTATTCTCGATTCTGAATAAAAATGGAGCCAATGCATCAATTGTTGCCTTGAGGTCTAAGGTGGAATGCATTAATTTTAGTATAAAGAGCCTCCGGTTCTCTGCACTCACTATACGAAACGCAGCATAAAATAGCATTAATAAATTGCTATTTTTCGCTGACATTCTGTGAAAGCGTGATACTTCCCTAGGCGAGTGAACCCATACGCTGATTTAGCCATAATATAGCTGCAGCATAGCTCTGCCACGTATGATTGAGGCTACTTTCAAATAAATCCATGTATGATTTTCTTGTGTTCTTTCTTTTAAATAGTTAAACAATTGGAATTTCTAATATATCATAGACACTTTCACACTGAAAAACATTTAAATCTTATATTATATCTCTAGCCCCCCCCCCCCCTCTCACCCTCCTACGGTAACGCGCGAGCGATTTCTGGATCTCGACAACAGCTCCACCTATCAGGTCAAATTGTGAATCCTTGTGTTGTGAAAACCTTGGATGGTTTATATTAACAATCCATTGTGAACCAATGAAACGCACAAAAAGGAAAAAAGAAAATTGGGCCAGCTGTTTAGAAATTTAGTGACAAACACGCGTACCGTTATTTATTATACTTTCAATTTTCCAATAATTATATGTCAAAATTCAATTTAAAAAAAGTTTGGAAAATCCAAAAGTGCACGACACATAATGTTCATATGAGAGTTTAAAAATTCAAAAATAAGTTGTAATTTGTAGTTTTATTCGTCAAAGAATTCAAGTAGCAGTGATTCAAGTATACTTTCAAGTTTTCGTATCTAGTCCGGAGGTAAAGTCTCATCATAACTAACAAAACAAGCCCAAACTCGGCATATCTAGTTCTCCTCGTCGAGGAGTTCCAGTAGCAGTCATCAAAGTACACTTTCAAGTCACTCTATCAAGTTCGGAGGTAAGGTCTAACAAAACGAGCCCTAGCTTGGCACATCTAGTTCTCCTCGTCGAGGCGTTCCAGTAGCAGTCATCAAAGTACACTTTCAAGTCCATCTATCAAATCCGAAGGTAAAGTCTAATCATAACTAACAAAACCAGACCAAACTCGGCACGTCTAGTTCTCCTCGTCGAGGAGTTCTATAAGCAGATACCGAAGTACATTTTCAGGTATATAAAAATCCAAGACGTATAAGTTCATATATTGATATATAAATGCTGCGTGCTTTTAGCGAAACAAAAAATTGTAATAAAAGTCTGTGATAATAAAAATAATAATAATAATATCTTATCATGGTCAAGTATGTATCAAATTTGGTTTTTGGAATATTTCGTATTTCGACGTCGAACTTTTTCGCTAGTTGTAAATTTACGATACGGTATCCACTAACGACGGCGGCCGAGGCCGGAATGACCAGTTATACAATGTCTATGTTCTGTGGGAATGACGGAGTGAGAAACTGTCTATTTAGTAATATTTATTAGTACAAGGCCGATTACAACACCAAAAAATTTCGCCATTTCTTAGACGAAAACATTTATTATTACTAAACAAAACCTATAATATACACAAGATACCATTAACATTCCATGGCTTCCCACATGACAGATGAAGAGTATAAAAAATAGATTAAGTTGAACAATTGATATTTTCAAAAGTTATCGTGTTTAAGATACCATGTGGACTTGATAAATCCACACCATAGGCCACTAAAACCCCTTTTTATTTAAAAATAGTAATTAATCGATTTAAAAAAATATTAGTAAGTTGATCAATCATTTATCTTTCTGACAATGTGCTTTTTATATCAGTTATATGTACAATATGATTGATAGATACGGTTTCTTGCAACAATATGTTGGAATCTTAATTTTAGGCCCTAGTAGAACATACCGGCGCATCTAGCGCTTACGGCATGCAATACCTAATTTTCAAGTCTCTCGGCCAGCATTTCCTCTTACTACAGAATATTTTTCCACAGTTACTGGATTCATCATCGTGTCCAGTCGCCTTTAACGTTTTTTTTTTAGAATGGGGGCATACGAGTATGCGGCTCACCTAATGGTAAGTGACTACCACCACCCATGAACAACCGTAACACCAAGGAAATTGCAAATGCGTTGCCGGCCCTTAAGAAAGGTGAAAGCTCTTTTCTTGAAGGTTCCTAAGTCGTATTGGTCCGGCAAAATCGCTGGTGGTAATCGATTCCACAAGGAAGTTGTGCGAGGGAGAAAACTTCTTGTTAATCGCACAGTGGTGGACCACCAATCATCCAGATGGTATGGATGGTAACGCGAGTTTTGTCGCGATGTGCGACGGTAAAATTGAGCGGCTGTGCGGCTGCTGCCCCGTGGTAGACGCGATAAAATACGCAAAGAGATGCAACATCTCTACGCAGTGCCAGTGAATCGAGCCGATCGGAAAGAACTCGGTCGTCGACGATTCGAACAGCTCTGCGCTGGGTACGGTCAAGTGGAAGGAGCTGGCAATGGGGTGCCCCGGCCCAGAGATGAGAACAGTGTTCCATGTGAGGCCAAACTTGCGCTTTGTAAAGTTGTAAGCGATGTGCCGGCATAAAATACTGTCACACGCCAATATTTTTTGAGCCCAATTTGGCCTTTCCTTCCAAGTGACCATGAAACTGCACACTACTCGATTTGTCGACGCCAAGGATTCCGATGCTAGCTGAGGCAGCAAGGGGAGTGCCATGAAACTGAGGAGATACGACAAAGGGTTTCTTTTTAGCGGTAAACGCGCAAACTTTTGTCTTCTGGGGATTGAACTGGACTAGATTTGCCGTGTAGTGGCGGTTAAGAATATCCACTACCATATGTTCCCGTGGGTGAAGTAAAAGGCGACGAAGGGAAACAGGCAGGAGATGCGCAGCATCATCTTCCTAATAACAGTAAAAATACAAAAAAAAACTGCGGTTGCCAACCCGCTTGCCAAGCGTTACAACTAAGGCAAATACCCCCCTATGAATGTAAAAAGAGACGGCCAGCAGTCCCCGGCGGCCCCGGAATTCCTAGCTACGGTGGTGACTATGGTAACAGCGGGGCAAGGGTTGCTAAGTATCTCCGGTGGAGGTTCGGTTGCCACCTAAGACGACTCGACCTTGCAACATACAACGCACGCACCCTGAGGACTGACGAGAAGATTGTGAAGCTGGAAGGAGAGATAGACAAGTTACGCTTGCATATTATAGGATTATCCGAAGTCCGAAGAGAGGGGGAGGACACGGCAATCCTCGAATCCGGCAACTCGCTCTATCACCGGCAGGGCGACGATCTGTCCCAAGGAAGTGTCGGATTTATCGTCCACAAGTCTCTCGTTAACAACGTTGTAAAGATTGAGAGTGTGTCGAGGAGGCTTGCGTATCTTATACTCAGAATCACCAAACGGTATTCGCTGAAGGTCAAACAGGTTTACGCAACAACTTCGGCAAATCCCGATGAGGAGTTGGAGAAAATGTATGAGGATATCTCTAGAGCCATGCATTCCTCTAAAACCCAATATACGGTGTTAATGGGAGACTTCAATCCAAAACTAGGCACAAGAGAGAACGGTGAGCTGAAATTAGGGAAATTTAGAATAGGGCGACGGAACCCAAGGGGCCAGCAGCTGGCCGATTTCATGGAGCAAATGGGACTCTTTATGATGAAATTTCTCTTTCAGAAGCGGCCCTAAAGGAAGTGGACCTGGTCGAACCCCAACGGTTCGACAAAAAATGAGATTGACTTCATTATGACGACCAGACGACAACTGTTCAGTGATGTCTCTGTGATTGCGAGGGTGAAAACTGGTAGCGATCACCGAATGGTTAGAGGCACACTGAACCTAAAGGTTAAGTTGAAGAGGTCTTGTCTAAACAAGCTCGTGGAAACTGTTCATGCGGTAAGAGCTAAGTTTTGCAAGACCCGCTGTAGAAGAACACAAAAGTTTTCGATCAAACTCTTAATCTCGAGGCTGTTAGACGGGAGATGAAGCTAAATTCTTCAACAGATTTGACAGCATATAGGCAACTGAACAGACAGATCTCCAAATGCATGCGGCGGGACTTAGGCAAGTTCAATACAGCTTGTATTGAAGAAGCAATCGAGAGGAACCAAGGCTCCAAAGTCTTTGCCAGAGATCTGTCTGCCAGAAAGAGCCAATTTTCAAAGCTGAAGACTGAGTGTGGCAGCATCGTTTCCGGGGCAACTGAGATATTGAGTAAGATTGAGAGGTTTTATCGGAAGCTGTACACATCATCGTTCGAGCCACACGCAAGTGTGAGTAACGATCCAAGAGCGACTCATATCCGACACTTTTCGGAAGATATCCCGGATGTCAGTCTGAGCGAGATTAGATTGTCTCTCTAGCACCTTAAAAACGGCAAGGCCCAAGGCGAGGATGGAATTACAGCGGAACTTCTTAAAGCGGGTGGAAAACCGTTACAAGAAGTCCTCCAGAAGCTCTTTAACACCGTCCTCCATGGCGGCATTAGACCGAAGTCGTGGAGTAGAAGTGCGGTGGTCTTGTTCTTCGAGAATTGTGACAACGCTCTCTTGAAGAATTACAGACCGATTTACCTTTTCAGCCGCGTCAACGTGCTGTTTTCGAGAGTTACTACGAATCGCCTGGCGCAAAGACTTGACGACTTCCAGCCTCCCGAACAAGCCGGTTTCCGAAAGGGCTTAAGCACCATAGACCACATACATACCATTCGGCAAGTTGTACAGAAGTCCGAGGAGTACAATTTGCCACTATGTCTAGCGTATGTGGACTATGAGAAATCCTTTGATGCCTTCGAATTTTGGGCGGTGCTGCAGTCCCTTCAGCGGTGCCAAGTTGACTGTCGATATATCGAAGTGCTGAAGTGCTTGTACAGTAAGGCTACGATGGCTTTCCGAGTACAGAACCAGAGTACGAAACCTATTCAATTGCAGAGAGGTGTAAGACAGGGTGACGTTATATCCCCGAAACTCTTCACCGCTGCATTTGAAGACGTTTTAAAGCTTCTGGACTGGAAAGGATACAGTATTAACATCAATTGCGAGTACATCACTCACCTTCGATTTGCCGACGATATATTCCTTATGGCAGAATCGCTAAAGGAACTAAGCACCATGCTCAATAACCTCAATAGTGTCTCCTAACTGATAGGTCTTAAAATGAACATGGACAAAGACCATGTTTAATGTCCATGCCACACATATGCCGGTAGTTGTTTGGAGCACTAAGGTCGAAGTTGTTGACGAGTATGTTTACCTGGGACAAATAGTCTGACTAAGTAAGTCCAAATTCAAACGAGAGGTAAATCAACGGATTTAACTCGGCTGGGCAGCGATCGGGAAAATACAACACATCTTCTCGTCATACATACCTCAAAACTTTAAAACGAAATTGTACAACCAGTGCGTATTGCCAGTGATGACTTACGGATCTAAGACGTGATCCTTTACTGCTGGCCGAATGAGGAAGCTCAAGGTCGGTCAGCGAGCTATGGAGAGGGCTATGCTCTGGGTTTCTCTGCGTGATAAACTTAGAAATGAGGATATCCGCAGTAGTACCAGTGTAACTGACTTAGCCCAACGGATTAGTAAGCTGAAGTGGCAGTGGGCCGGCCATATAGCTCGAAGAACCGACAACCGATGGGGAAGAAAGGTTCTCGAGTGGCAGCCACGTACCGGTAGGCGAAGTGTAGGGCGACGCCCCTCAAGATGGAGTGACGACCTGGTAAGACATTCAGGAAGTCGATGGATGCAGGTGGCTCAGCACCGTGCTTTGTGGCATTACTTGGGGGAGGCCTATGTTTAGCAGTGGACTTACGAAAGGCTGTAATGATGATGATGATGATGAGATTTAGTCGCCCCCAATCCGAAACTTTGTTAAGCAAAGACTCGACTTCAGACACAAGTTTGTCCCGGTACTTGGCGACATTTTCCCGAGAAATATTGGCACGGCCGGTATATAAGGCATTACCAGTGCCGTCGTCCGCATAGCAATGAATTCTACCAGTTAGCAACATATCATTGATATGCAGGAGAAACAGTGTTGGTGATAGCACGCAGCCTTGTTGAACACCAGCGTTGATAGGCTTGAGATCAGAGCATGCACCGTCTACTACGACCTTGATGCTCCGTTCAGCAAGTAAACTGGTGATCCATTTGCACAATTTCTCGGAAAGCTCATAAGAAGGAAGCTTCGAAAGAAGCGCTTTGTGCCAGACCCGATCGAAGGCCTTCGCTATGTCCCAACTAACGTCCAATGCCTTCTCCTTGGACTCTACTGCCTCCGCCCATATATGAGTTACGTAGACACATCGCGGGATGGTCGGCGGTGTGTTCTTCCCGTCATCTAGAGTCGAGTTGGACGCAAAGAGAGAGCTCAACAGATCGGCTTTCTCCTTTGCGGAATGGGCCAGTGAGTCGTCCTCTCTGTGCAGAGATCGAAGAGATGGCTGACAGAAGTTCCCTTACACAGCATTGGCGAGAGACCAGAATGCACGGGTTCCCGAAGGAAGGCGAACTATTTTCTCGCCATTTTTGACGATGTGCTCAGACCTTTCTTAAGCAATGACGCTTTTGAAAGACCTGGAGGCGGAATTATACTTGTTTTTATTGGGCTGGTGTTTACATCCCGAGATGTTGATGTGTCAGCCCAGGCCCGGTAGGACTCCTGCTTATAGCGTGATGCTATTTTACAGGATTGACCAAACCATGGCTGGGATCAGCCTTCGATGGGCACCACAGAGGATGCAATATAAAATTCCATACCCTGAAGTACCACATCAGCAACAGAATCGGCAACAACGCTGGGATCTTCTGGCGAGAAGCAATCCCGCCCCCACGGATAGGATGCAAAAAAAGACCGCATCCCGTCCCAACCGGCTGATCTATAGTGTTAAACACGGCGGCAAGCTGCAGATCGCAACTGCGATTAGAGCGTGAGTGCCACCGTACTCCGGATCAGACAATGGTCCGAAGAGCCCAGAAGGGCATCGACGGAGACCTGATATCCGTCCGGATGAGAGGTCAGCAAAAGGTCCAGCAGGGAAGTTACATGGTCTTCCACATCTGGGTTCCGCGTAGGCGAAGTAATCAGTTGTGTTAGACCATATTCCAAGGCAAAGTCATAGACAGATCTACCCGCATGACCGGTTAAGTGGGAACTAAGCTATTCAGCGTGGTGGGCGTTAAAATCACCGAGTATCACGATCTTTTTAACAGTGGTAGAGCCACGCGGCAGCTTTTGCTGTCGCACGGATGGGCCGGCTCGAACCGGGGTGGTACCACGACCTCACAGAAAACCAGCGTGAAGTAGAGGTTTACCTCTGCGTTTCGCTTGGTGAGTGCAGGTGGCCGGAGGCCCTTTTTACTGGAAATGAGGCATTCCATCTTAGTCCTCACGGGTGACAACGCATTTACATTTTGATTTGTAATAGAGGATAGATGTAGATGTCTATGGACCGCAGCAACCACTTACCATCAGGTGGACTGTGTGCTCGTTTGTCACCCTTATCATATAAAAAAAAAATAAAGAAAATCTCTGCGGATGGGACCTGTTGTAGCACGGAGTCTGCATACATTTGAACGTGGTCAATGAGTCGGTCTGTGTCGGCATTACCGCTATGGGACCTATATAGACGTCGTACGATAGAGTCACCCGTAGACGCGGGGATGGTCGTCGCTGTCTACGCGCAGCCATAGGATGGACAGGTCTGTACCTTCAAGACTGCCAAGGCGTTGAAAACAGACGTCCTTTCTGACGTATACGCAAACTCCAGCTCGGGACACAAAGGAGTGTTCCAATTTGTACCCCGGGTAGGAGAAATATGAAGTATCAGCCGGAGAGGACACCTGAATCTCGGATAAAAAGAGCAAGGCCGGCTTCGCCGTTTCTAGATGGTAATGGACAGCGTTAAGGTTGGTATGAAGTCCCCCAATGGTGGCAAAATTCACGTATAGCATGACAAGGGTCGCCTTGGCTGTATTCCGCTGCTTGCCTTTAGCAGCATTAGTCGCGAGCAGAATTTTTCCCGAATTTAGCTTACAAATACAATTTAAATATGATGAAAAAATTAATACCTATTGCAGCCGCCATCTTGGGTTTACATTTCGACAACCCTATCGGCTTCAACACCCTCGAAAACCATGAAAATTACACCCATGACGGAAAAATTGATACTGCTTACTTTTAGTACCTACTACAATTATTTTAACTGTGCTTTTAAAATATTGTAATAAAAAAGATCTCTCATTATTATTATTATAATCAAGTATTTAAGAAATTTCGAGAAATTTCGTTATTCGAATATTGAGCCGCTGCAAACAACCGAAACAATGTCCACTCACGACAGCGACTGACGCCGACCTGAGTGACGCATTTTCTATTTAGTAATCATTTATTCATACAAGACTGCCGAATACACAGAAAATTTTTGCTATTTCGCAGCCGAAAAAAATTTATTATAACTAAACTAAACAAAATTATACTGCCATTTACTTTCAATGGTTTTTCCACATGATAGATGAAGAGTTTTAAAAATATATTGAGTTGAACAAATTATATTTTCAAAATTATCGCGTTGACAAAGCCTTGCGGCCCTGAATTAATCTACACCATAAGCCACTAAAACCCCTTTTTATCTAAAAATAGCAATTAATCGATTTTAAAAAATATTAAAAAATTCAACAATCATTTATCTTTCTGACAGTGAGCTTTTTTATATCACTTATATGTACAATATGCTCTCTAGATACGATTTCATGCGACAAAAACGTTGGAATCTTAATTTTAAGGCCCCCGTAGAACATACCGGCGCGCCTAGCGCTTACTGCATGCAAAAATATACATTTATAATTTTGAACAAAACAGTTTCTATTTCTATTACTAATTATTACTGAACAAGAAAGCATTAAGCAGTTTAAAAGTAAACATTAAAGAAGGCATTTATAAAAAAAAATATTCACCAATGTCAATTTTAAGCTGCCTATATACTTTTAACTAAATATAATACATTGAGATTCATGAAGCTCTTTAGTCTCTTCTTTCCCTTGCCAAACTTACTAGAAGATTTTGTCATGTATGTTAGCGATCGGGTAAAATAGATGATTTATAATCTTTTGTCTAAAGTATTTAACTTAAAAGCTTCAGATATTATTTGTTTTTAAATGAGAATCTCGTAAATAGTAGTAGCTCAGGGGCTGGGAGCTAGTGTTTTATTTTCATTCCAGCCTGTCAAAAGTTTACTGAACCGAAGCTTAACCCATAGATTGCCTCACAGGGGAAATATTTGCCATTAATGTCACGCTTGACAGGAGTTTGGCCGTGGAGGTGATTCAAGACCGTGCTTTGTAGCATTCTCCTTGGGGAGTCCCTATGTTCAGAAGTGCCTTACTGCAACCCATGGACACTTGTTGTCATCTGTTAACAACCAAAGCTTCATGTGCGTTGTCATTTGTTAGATTTTAGATGAAATGCCACATAACTTGTAATTGACTGAATTGACATTGGCAGAGTTATATTAAGAGATGCCGTAACGTAAAGACAAAGAACTTGTTATTATACTGGCTTTTTATGCCCTTAAGAACATGAAAACGGCAGTACATTAAAGTACAGTAAAGAGATAAGAAATTGGACTGTTAGGCAAAGAAATAGAACTATCACTTAATAAAAGTCATTGTAAAAGTTTTCGAACCAAGGACCTATAGCGTAGTAATCTGATATACTCAACTTATAGCACTATTAGAAGAAAGTAATGAAAAAATAATAAATATCCAGTTAATGAAAAGATTGGTGATGATAAAGATTTTCTGTTTTTACGAATAGAGTATTATAATAACGAAGTATTAATTAATATCGACGCAATCGTCCAAATCTACTCATTAATTTTAATAGGTACGGGATATACGACACACGTTCATTAAAAAAGTCAATTGAGCAAAGTAAACTTACTAATTCAGCTTAAACTTAAATCAATTCAAATATTTGCTATTATTGCTAAGCTTATTACTGCCACTCGTACGTGATTAATTTCATCATTGTAAACTGATTTTCCGCATCTTAATTTAGTGCCTATACCTGTAACGCTAAATATTACTGCTTCTGATGATAAGCTGCTTGCTGCAGGTTTCTTAGTGCTCCTATTTTGTGATAGTGTAGTTTATTGAGAAGAAGAATATGTGGATTCGTCTCCAAGATTTGTACTCAATATAATATTAAAATTCGTCTTTGTTTATATGAACAATATAAGATATGAATAAATTTATTCCTAGTCGAGTCAGAATCTTTGAATACAGCTGTATTTATGTTAACCATTTTTCACGGATTACAGGTTTCTTGTAAGCCAGGAAATTGGCTAAGGTTGTTTATTTAAGGACGCGTATATAGAATATTTATGTAACGAAGAAAAGTAGTAACCCAGATAATAGTATTATCCTTTAAATAAATTGGTTTTATTTGGCTGCTTAATAAATAATGTATCTGTTTCAACGTTCGTATATACTTTTTGTATTTTTGATTTTCGTAATATTAAACTTGACTGAATTTCTGGGGTACTTATATCTTCCTGACAATTCAAAATATAACTGTGGTTGCCAACCCGCCTACCAATCGTGGCTACTATTGCAAATTTCCGCATTATAAGACAATCTATGGGAAGGCCTGGATTCAGTTTTTAAATTTTGATGGGCTATTATGAGAGATTGAATGAAGTTTACAAAATTTAACATATGAAATTAAAATTTAAAAAAAAATTATTATGAAAAATATAATTTTGCTTAAAACATAAAATATCTACTTTTTAAACTTAAACAAAATGCCAATTATTTGTTCCTTAAATGCTCCAGTAGAATCCGAAATTGCTTCTCCACTATTGGCATTAGTTATTTTAGAATTAGTTTTGAGAAAGATCATCATCAATAGAATGTAGCAACATTCTATAGTAAAAGTTATTTTATCGAACAAAAATTGATTGACTCTCAAGGTGGTACGTAGAATAAATGCTAAATGGCATAAACCCAAAAAAATAATATTAATCGGTTTGTTTTGAAATTATGGATTCTTATGAATGGATTGGACAAACATATTAATATTTTTTTGTGTTTAAGCCATCTAGAGCCTTTTCTACGTACCAACTAATATAATTACTATTTAAATGCTCTCTAAGAGTCTGTAGTTTGTCGACGTCTATTACTATTACTTAATTTATAATTGTTTTTTTTTTTGTTTAAATAATTGCTCTCAATTTGCGCTATCTAATATTACTACTTTCACTACTACCTTTGAACGAGCAATTCCTATATATGTTCAGTTGAGTGGTTATATATATATATATATGTGTATATATATATATATATATATATATATATATATATATATATATATGTGTGTGTGTGTATATATATATATATATATATATATATATATATGTATATGTGTGTATATATGTGGTTATATATATATGTTGTATATAACCACACAACTGAACATATATAGGAATTCTCTGAATTAACACATTATCATCATCATCATTACAGCCCTTCACAAGTCCACTGCTGAACATAGGCCTCCCCAAAAGAATGCCACAAAGCACGGTCCTGAGCCACCTGCATCCATCGACTTCCTGCATGTCTTACCAGGTCGTCACTCCATCTCGTGGGGGGACGCCCTACACTTCGCCTACCAGTACAAGGCTGCCACTCGAGAACCTTTCTTCCCCATCGGTTGTCGGTTCTTCGAGCTATATGGCCGGCCCACTGCCACTTCAGCTTACTAATCCGTTGGGCTATGTCGGTAAATCTGGTTCTACTGCGGATATCCTTATTCCTAAGTTTATCACGCAGAGAAACTCCGAGCATAGCCCTCTCCATAGCTCGCTGAGCGACCTTGAGCTTTTTCATACGGCCAGCAGTGAAGGACCACGTCTCAGTTCCGTAAGTCATCACTGGTAACACGCACTGGTTGTACAATTTCTTTTTAAGGTTTTGAGGTATGTCTGACGAGAAGATGTGTCGTAGCTTCCCGAACGCTGCCCAGCCGAGTTGAATCCGTCGATTGACCTCTCGGTCAAAGTTGGACTTACCTAGTCGGACTATTTGTCCCAGGTAAACATACTCGTCAACAACTTCGAGCTTAGTGCTCCCAACAACTACCGCCATAGGTGTGACATGGACATTAAACATGATCTTTGTTTTGTCCATGTTCATCTTAAGACCTATCCGTTGGGAGACACTATTGAGGTCATTGAGCATAGTGCTTAGGTCCTCCAGCGATTCTGCCATAAGGACTATATCGTCGGCAAATCGAAGGTGAGTGATGTACTCGCCATTGATGTTAATTCCGCATCCTTTCCAGTCCAGAAGCTTGAAAACGTCTTCCAATGCAGCGGTGAAGAGTTTCGGGGATATAACATCACCCTGTCTTAAACCTCTCTGCAATTGGATGGGTTTCGTACTCTGGTTCTGTACTCGGATAGCCATCGTAGCCCTACTGTACAAACACTTCAGCACTTCGATATACCGACAGTCAACTTGGCACCGCTGAAGGGACTGCAGCACCGCCCAAATTTCGACGGAATCAAAGGCTTTCTCATAGTCCACATACGCCAGACATAGTGGCAAATTGTACTCTTCGGACTTCTGTACAATTTGCCGTAGAGTATGTATGTGGTCTATGGTGCTAAAGCCCTTTCGGAAACCGGCTTGTTCGGGAGGCTGGAAGTCGTCAAGTCTGCGCGCGAGACGATTCGTAATGACTCTCGAAAACAGCATGTAGACGCGGCTCAGAAGGGAAATCGGTATGTAGTTCTTCAAGAGAGCGTTGTCACCTTTCTTGAAGAACAAGACCACCGCACTTCTGCTCCACGCCCCCGGTGTAATGTTACCATGGAGGACGGAATTAAAGAGCCTCTGAAGGACTTCAAGTACCGGTCTTCCACCCGCTTTCAGAAGCTCCGCTGTAATTCCATCCTCGCCTGGGGCCTTGCCGTATTTAAGGTGCTGGAGAGGCATTCTAATCTCGCTCAGACTAACGTCCGGGATATTTTCGGAATAGTGTCGGATAAGACTCGCTCTTGGATCGTTACTCACACTTGCGTGTGGCTCCAACGATAACGTGTACAGGTGTCCATAGAACCTCTAAATGTCACTCAAAATCTCAGGTGCCCTGGAAACGATGCTGCCAAACTCGCTCTTCAGCTTTGATAGTTGGCTCTTTCTGGCAAAGACTTTGGAGCCTTGGTTCCGCTCGATGGCTTCTTCAATACGAGCTGTATTGAAGTTGCGTAAGTCTCGCCGCATGCATTTGGAGATCCGTCTGTTCAGTTACCTGTATGCTGTCAAATCTGTTGAAAAATGTAGCCTCCTCTCCCGTCTAACAACCATGAGATTAAGAGTGTGATCGGAGAGTTTTTGTGTTCTTCCGCGGCGGGTCTTGCAGAACTTAGCTCCGACCGCATGGACAGTTTCCACGAGCTTGTCATTCATATCGTCCACTTCATTGCAGTCTTCTAGGCACTGAAAACGGTTTCGTAACTCGAGCTGAAAGGTTTCGGGACTTTGGATTAGAGCACGAGGGGGACGGAGCGTTGACTTCATCAGACGAGACCTCTCCAACTTAACATTTAGGTTCAGTGTGCCTCTAACCATTCGCTGATCGCTTCTGGTTTTCACCCTCGTGATCACGGAGACATCACTGAACAGTTGTCGTCTGGTCGTCATAATGAAGTCAATCTCATTTTTCATCGAACCGTCGGGGCTCGACCAGGTCCACTTCCTGTGGGGCCGCTTCTTGAAGAAAGAGTTCATCATAAAGAGTCCCTCTTTTTATGGAAGTCGGCCAGCTGCTGGCCCCTGGGTTCCGTTGCCCTATTCCAAATTTCCCTACTTTCAGCTCACCGTTCTCTCTTGTGCCTAGTTTTGCATTGAAGTCTCCCATTAACACCGTATATTGGGTTTTGGAGGAATGCATGGCTCTAGAGATATCCTCATACATTTCCTCCACCTCCTCATCGGGGTGTGCCGAGGTTGGTGCGTAAACCTGTATGACCTTCAGCGAATACCGTTTGGTGATTCTAAGTATAAGGTACGCAACCCTCGTCTACACACTCCCGATCGTTACAACGTTGTTAACGAGAGACTTGTGGACGATAAATCCGACACCTCCTTGGGACAGATGGTCGCCCTCCCGGTGATAGAGCAAGTTGCCGGATTCGAGGATTACCGTGTCCTCCCCCTCTCTTCGGACTTCGGATAATCCTATAATATGCCAGCGTAACTTGTCTATCTCTTCTTCCAGCTCCACGATCTTCTCGTCAGGTCTCAGGGTGCGTGCGTTATATGTTGCCAGGTCGAGTCGTCGTAGGTGGCAACCGAACCTCCACCGGAGATTCTTAGCACCCCCTGCCCCGCCGTTACCATGGTTGCCACCGTAGCCAGAAATAGCGGGGCCGCCGGGGACTGGGGGCCGCCTCTTTGTTACTCTCGTCATTGAGGGGTATTTGCCATAGTTGCCACGCTTGGCGAGCGGGTTGGCAACCGCAGTTTTTTTATTGTAACTTTGGCTATTATCAGGAAGATGCTGCTGCCCATCTCCCGCCTGTTTTCCTTTGTCGCCTTTTACGACACCCACGGGAGGATATGGGGTAGTGGATATTCTTGACCGCCACTACACGGCACATAACTTACATTATATCTCAGAAAATTAAATAAATCCCGTGGGAATTAAAAAACACTAGCGATCATATTATTATACACAGCAAACAAAAATCTGTGACCTCACTTTGAAATTAATGTTCCATTTTCATATTTTAATATGTAAAAGTTTTATCATTATTATTATTGGAATAAAAAGAAGGTATAAATATTTTTGTTTATTTAGTATAATTAACCGTCGACTAAATGCTACCTTGTTTTATTTAAAATAGAGTATTTATAAGTTGATATTTTACGGCTTCTTTCTTCTTTCAAATTGGACTACATATGAAATCCATGTGACCACTTATTTAAAAAAAATATTATAAATGAACTAATAGCAATAGAGGTGGAGTAATTTCGGATTCTGCTGGAGCATTTAAGGAGCAATTAGTTGCATACCGTTTAATTTTAAAAAGTAGATATTTTATGTTTAATAGCAAAATGAAATTTTCGATAACTAATTTTTTTTTAATTAATTCCAAATTAACTAATAGCATTAGAGGTGGAGTAATTTCGGATTTTGCTGGAGCATTTAAGGAGCAATTAATTGGTATACAGTTTTATTTAAAAAAATAGATATTTTATGTTTTGTAGCAAAATAAAATTTTCGATACTTAATTTAAAAAAAAATATATAAATGAACTAATAGCAATGGAGGTTCCAACAGTGGTAGAGCCACGCGGCAACTTTTGCTGTCGCACGGATGGGCCGGCTCGAACCGGGGTGGTATCACGACCTCACAGAAAACCAGCGTGAAGTAGAGGTTTATCTCTGCGTTTCGCTTGGTGAATGCAGGTGGCCGGAGGCCCTTTTTACTGGAAATGAGGCATTCCATCTTAGTCCTCATGGGTGACAACGCATCTACATTTTGATTTCTAATAGAGGATAGATGTAGATGTCTATGGGCCGCAGCAACCACTTACCATCAGGTGGACTGTGTGCTCGTTTGTCACCCTTATCCTATAAAAAAAAGGTGGAGCAATTTCGGATTCTGCTGGAGCATTTAAGGAGCAATTAGTTGCATACGGTTTAATTTTAAAAAGTAGATATTTTATATTTAATAGCAAAATTAAATTTTCGATAATTATTTTTTTTAAATTAATTCTAAATTAACTAATAGCAATAGAGGTGGAGCAATTTCGGATTCTGCTGGAGCATTTAAGGAGCAATTAAGTAGCATACAGTTAAATTTTAAAAAGTAGATATTTTATGTTTTAAAGCAAAATCTAATATTCGATACTTATTGTTTTTAAATTAATTATAAATTAACTGATAGCAATAGAGGTGGAGCAATTTCGGATTCTGCTGGAGCATTTAAGAAGCAATTTATTGGCATACAGTTTAGTTTTACAAAAGAGATATTTTAAAATGCAAAATAAAATTTTCGATGGTTAATTTTTTAAAAGTATAATTATAAATTAACTAATAACAATAGAGATGGAGCAATTTCGGATTCTGCTGGAGCATTTAAGGAGCAATTAATTGGCATGCAGTTTACTTAAAAAAATTATGTTCTACGCTTACTTCCATCTGGTATAGCAATGTATGGAAAAATAATGGAATCTTTTTGTTTAAAACTAGCTGTGCTTCGCGCTTTCATACGCGTATATCACGCGCCTGACCCGTGCGATATGACATGACATCTTGCTCATATAATTCAATAATTTTAGCTAAAAGATTGGATCTTTACCTATCGGCATTAGTATAGAACAAAGTTAAATTTTATCCAATCCAATATATCCTGTAAGGTTTAATTTAATACTTCATAATTCAAATTCGCTACAGTTTCTATTTTGAATTTTCAATTAGATAGTTTAACCCTTTCAGTTTTTTTTTTATTTCATTCATTGTTCTTCTGGTAATGAAAGAGAGAATTACATTGATGTAACGTGACATTATTTTATTTTATTTTAAGATTAATTTCTTGCGACGTGTTACATTTAACCCAGAACACACGTATCAATAACTGATATGAGAAATCATTTTTATCCGAATTCGATAAGATACTGTTTGCTATGAGTTGAATAGAAAATTAGGCGACAAAGAAGTAGAAAAGCTCGCTAAGCTGAAAACAAAATTTATTTTCGTTATTTTCTGTGAGTCAATGCCTATATTATAAAGGAAATATTTTTTTAAATATTTCAGCAGAATCGGAAAAAAAATTTATATAATACAGATTACCATCTGGGATTGAAAGTCGGTTTTAAATTTTGTTGCAGTTTTTTATTTGGGTTTTATTTTTCTACTTGGTACGGTACCATCCTGGTTTCGGTTGAAATAGTGGTTATTTGATATCGGTTTCAAAATAAAGATACCAATTACGACTTTTTAGGTTCCAACCTTTGGAAATGTTCGTTACATTGTGTTTTAATTTTATATCACCACTTGTGTCATAACATAGTGGATATAGGAAAATATATCTGAGCAGGGCCTTCATTATATTATGTTTTTGTGACTATTACTACATGAGCAATATTACTTCATCAATTTAATTTATATTTTTTACGTTACGTCATTATATTTATTTAAAACATAAAAGGGTTTTTTAATATTGATATGGTCACTATAAGTTTTTGTTAGGTTACCTAATTGCGTAATAACTTGAGACAAAAGGACCCTTAGGGACTGAATAAATTAACCGACTTAGTATTACTGGATTTCACAACTTTTATGGTAGAAGAACTAAGTTGTGAGACTTGATTTTTTTACAGGTTATGTTTTTGATGGCATTGGATTTTCCAAACTTTTTTTTAAATTGAAGTTTCACGTGAAATTATTGGAAAATTGGAAGTAAATTGTTATGAGTGAAAACTTGTGTGTATATTAACTTCTTTAAAAAAAACCCCTATAATAACGTTACAAGTAATTTTTTTAATGCGCTTAGGGCATGCACAATTAGATTTACCAATAGTTTTTTTTTTTTACTTTTTATTAGATTTTCTTATTTATTTCAATTATGTAGACTTCTACAAGCATGAACTTGTAACGGAAAATGATTTTTAGAGAAAGACGTTTAATGTACTGGAGTACGAAGAGAATGATTTGGAATTAATTCAGTGGAACGCAGATGCTAATTGTTGGAGACGGAAATAAATTCAAAGCAGTATTGTAGGTAAAATAAAATTGAAGGATTAAACAATATGCAATATAAACTAATTTATTGAGCTAATAGGCAATGAAAATTCCTACAAAAGCATATCGATATCCGCTTGAGATACTTACAGAATTCTTAAAAGTGATTAATTTCTTTATTGTTTTATCGGTTCTTACTCTCTGTTATGTTCTGACTCTTGGTAACCAAACCCAACTGAAACTTAGGACGTCTCCTATAGCAGAGAGGATTACCAATATTTCCAACGAACATAACAACAGAAGTTTCTAAACGTCTGATATAAACCTTTACATATATTTTGAAATCGTTCGTCTTGGAGTAAATATTACTGAGCGCTATATATCTGAAATATCCAATGGCCTGTATGCGAATGACTGGCCGTAGTATTATATATTATATTCACTGTGTCTAACAGAGCGTGTAATCGTGTTATGGAAGGTGTCACGTGTGAATTAGTTTATTCAAGTGAAATAGAAATTCCGTGAATTAGTATTGATATTGATTTTGTATTGAAACACAAAGCTGTTCTATTGTAAGATGCTAGAATTGCTGTAAATATACCATGTGGTAGTGGCGTAAGAGAATCTGTCATCCCATTTCTGCTCCTTTGTATATAACCATGTTGTTTGTTTTAATAAGTAGCTTTTTATTTAACTTAATTTAATTCCCAATTAAACGCGATAAAAACCATAAAGTTATTTTTAAAATGCGTTTAATTTTTTTTTAAATTCTTGATGTTTTGAGCACTTCACAGCACCAATGATCACGGTGGGGATTGAGGTATTTGAGGTTCTGATGTCTTAGTTACCTATACGAAAGCTATTTTCAACTTTTTTTTTAATTTGGTCCCATCAGCTTATATCGTTCAATGCTTATTCGGACCTTCGTTAACTATGACATCAGGATATCAAATACCTTATTTCCCTCCGTGACCATGGGTGATGTAAAGAGAGTAGAGTTTTTAAAAATGCCTTAAATGGAAGTGTATTTATTTAGTTAGTTAATACTTTATTAACAAATAGCATGGAAATTAATTTAATGATTTCTTATATTTACGCGAACACTACACATTTAAATAAAACTAATTTTACGGATTTTATCGCGTATATTAACTTATTTTATATTCCCGACGTTTCGAGCACTTTACAGCACCCATGGTCACGGGCGGGACTGAGGTGTATGACGTCCCAATGTCATAGTTAACCACGACTACCTCCAGATTAAAAATTATTAATTTTTGTTCCGATCCACGCAGTATGAACTTACAGTATCATGAAGTCTTGCAGTTGTATGCTTGGGTTGGGATTTAATTTTATTAATTATGGGATCCCAAGCAGATGGTAGCACCCAGCCATCTTCTCTATTGAAATTAGGATGTTTCTTGATTTCAATAGCCTCGCGAATCATCCTTGGAAGGAATCGGTGTTCTTTAGCGAGGATTTGTGGTCTATCAAATCTAATGTCATTACACATTACATCACATAAGTCATCAAATCCCAACCCAAGCATACAACTGCAAGACTTCATGATACTGTAAGTTCATACTGCGTGGATCGGAACAAAAATTAATAATTTTTAATCTGGAGGTAGCCGTGGTTAACTATGACATTGGGACGTCATACACCTCAGTCCCGCCCGTGACCATGGGTGCTGTAAAGTGCTCGAAACGTCGGGAATATAAAATAAGTTAATATACGCGATAAAATCCGTAAAATTAGTTTTATTTAAATGGAAATTAATTACTGAATTTGCTATTTTTTTTGCTCTCTTATTTTATTGTTAATTCAGTTATTGCATTGGTTTCGAATGAATGAAACTGATTCAGAAAAATATATTGCAGTATGTACAGAAAAATGATGGCACCGATTTATTTATAGAACTCTATCAAAGTTGGCTGCAATAAAAGCCACCACCAACCACCTGAGCCTTATGCTACAGATGCCCTGCAGGGTGCGTTTCTTAAATAGAAGTTGGCTGTTAAACAAACATATAGCGATGGATGTTGCGTTTTAACAGTGGTAGAGCCACACGGCAGCTTTTACTGTCGCACGGATGGGCCGGCTCGAACCGGGGTGGTACCACGACCCCACAGAATACCAGCGTGAAGTAGAGGTTTACCTCTGCGTTTCGCTTGGTGAGTGCAGGTGGCCGGAGGCCCTTTTTACTGGAAATGAGGCATTCTATCTTAGTCCTCACGGGTGACAACGCATCTGCTTTGATTTGCAAACGAGGATAGATGTAGATGTCTATGGGCCGCAGCATCCACTTACCATCAGGTGGACTGTGTGCTCGTTTGTCACCCTAATCCTATAAAAAAAAACCCATTGACATTTACATAGATCTATCCTCGATATAGTATCAGAATGCAGATGTTTTATCACCTCTTAAGACTAAGATGGAGTGCCTTATTTACCGGCCTCCGGTTCTCTATACTCACCATAAGAACACTGTGCAGCACCAGACTGCTATTTTAGCATTAGAATTTTGTAAGAGCATGGTCTTTCCTCGGACTCATTCATGCTACAACCATTATATATCTGCAGTGGGCTGTACTATGAATAAGTATACTTTTTAAGGCTAATACTTACTGCAAATTGGTTAGTTATACTGCCATTTATTCGGAAGCCATAGGCTCTTACTGGTATTTCCCATAGTATCCTCTTACTAAGTAATGGCAATTCACATACTGATACACTTTTATTGGCTACCACGAGGCACTACCAAGACTATTTAATATGTGATGTTTAGAATTGTTATCATATAGTATACACTCATTCATTTCTCATATCATTTACATAATGTTATGTTTGGCTCTAAATATGACGATTTCCTTGTAGGCCATTCGATCTTGACTGCACTATTTAGATAATTTTAATGTCATTACGTTAAATAAATAAAACAATGTTGTTGTCAATCAATGAAAAATGTATTCACAATATAATTTGAGATAAAATTTAATAAAATTGAGATCTTTTCATTTTTATTAAGTATTACGTGTTCAAACATGTGAAGTCACAATGCAGCTGAAATGTAGCTGCAACACGAATAGGTCGATTGAACATGGGAAGCATTACGCTGACACAGAACACAAAAGTAAAATAAAAAATTAATTATAACTAAACAAAATAAAATTAAACTGCCACTTACATTCCGTGGCTTCCCACGTGACAGATGAAGAGTTTTAAAAATAGACTGAGTTGAACAATTAATACTTTTGTGCTTACGAAGCCATGCGGACTTGATAAATCCACATCATTATCCACTAAAACCCCTTTTTACGTAAAAATAGCAATTAATCGATTAAAAAAATTAATAAGTTCAACAATCATTTATCTTTATGACAATGTGCTTTTTATATCACTTATATGTATAATATGATTGCTAGATACGATTTCATACGACACAACGTTGGAAAATTAATTTTTAGGCCCTAGCAGAACATACCTGCACGCTTTGCGCTTACGGCATGCAATAAGATGATCAGAAACAGAAACAGAGCAGAGTAGAGATCTCTCTTTTACTTGGCATTACATTGATTAATGTTGTTGCAAGCGATGTGGCACCGTCATTCTTGCTAGAAACGCGCGGAGTTCATTTTTCAAGTCACACTGAATATACATTTAAATGGAACGAAATTTAAAGAAAGCAAAATATATGAACTCCTTTGTTTTTAAATTTTGTGTTTTTAAGCCATAAATTGATCAATTTCTTCTTCGCCATAACCTTAGTAGACATAGTGTATAGAATAATTAAACCAACTTCAACTTCACAGTGTGAAATTATTTTATCCTTTTTAGTTCTTTGAAGTCAGCTTTTACTTTTTATAAAAATATAAAAGCCGACTTCAAAGAACTGTATACGCAGTTGCTGTATAACAATATAGTTGAAATACTATACTGATTATATGCAAAGTATACATAATATTATTATAATATTAATATAAATAATACATAAATGAAAATATACATAAATCTACATCAATATCTACGTAATCTACGTCAAATAAATAAATAAATAATACGTAAAGAAATAAAAACCAAACTAGATGGAAGCCTTCAGCAGGGGAGACAAAACGGCCGTGGGAAGAAAGGGAGAGAAAGGGACGATGCGGGCTGTATCGAGGAGCACTACCTTCTGTATTTGAGGCCTGAACGCTCCGTCACGGAGTCCCAGTCGCTTCAGATGACCCGAGAGGCTGACCGGGATTACCCCGTTTGCAGAAACGACTATAGGTATAATTTCGGTCGGCAGACCACTCCACATGTCGGACACCTCGTGAACCATGTTGAGATATTTTGTTCGCTTAATTGTTTCGATTTTTAAGAGTTTCTTGTCATACGGAATGGTAATGGTCGACCAAAATTATCTTTGAATGTGCCCGGTCCATCAGCACAATATCAGGCTTATTTTCAAGAAAAGTCCTGTCTGTGATGATGGACCGGTCCCAGTAGAGCTTGGCGCGGTCATTTTCGAGCTCGGCTTATGGCAATTATTTGTAATATGGCAATTTCCGATCCACAAGACCGTATTTCAGAGCGAGTTCATGGTGTAGATACCTGGTTACTAGTTTGTGTCCGTGCAAGAACTCAAAGTTAGAAAGCACCTAACTACCGGAGAAGTCATGCCTAAGTGACCCACCGGCATAGCGACAAGCTCGACAGATGACGGCGTCATCCTTTAGGATGTTTTTCCGATAGATGTTTGTCTTAAAATAAGCTGATCCTGTATTGCATAGACAAAACTCTCCGTTTCTCCAAAGAGAACCTAACCGTAGCTAGTGGAGGGAGGCGATAAACTAAAAGTTATAAAAAGCTTTTTTGCATAAAATCTTCGCTTAAATGAGCTGGTTTACATTTATTTATTGAATAAAATTCATATATAATTAAATTAGTCTGCGCCCCCTTTTCCCTAAAGGGGGTCGCTTCCGATACGGCAGAAAGGCCACACAAGCAAATGCCAGTCCCACAGGGGGTGTTTAGTGGGTAGGCACTTAGGTTTTTCAGTGAGTCCCATATAACCACGGCAGCCGGCTGTCGTGGTATGCTTAGAGTATTCACCACCTCCTTTCCTCGTTTCCCGGAGGGTAGCCCTTTCTATTGCTTCTGGGCGCAAAAAAAAAAGATAATTAAATAATAATAATAATAATAATAATAATAATTTTGGTCTCAATGCCGAGGGCTTCCATCTGGTTGGGTTTTTATTTATTTATGTATTTTTTATGTATTTATTTTATTTTGTTGATATTTATGTATGTTTATCATTTTCATTTACAATTATATATTTATACAGCCCAACCAGATGAGAAAACTATATAGATACCCCTAAATAATAATAATATTTTATTTGCATAAAACATGGTATATAATAGATTTTACAAAACGTTTCAGATCAGCATGTTTTGCTACGGTTATTCATAGCATGCAAATTTTTTTTTACATTAATATTTTTGGCTACAAAAATCCTTAACACTATAGAAATTACAATTATTTAGCCACTGATATAGTTTTAATTTAAATGATCTTGTATTTAATATTTTTAAGTAATTAGGTATCTTATTATATAACTGAACACACATAAATAAACAACTTTTATTATATTTTCTTATTCTAGGATTATCGTTTAGTATAAGTCTATATGGATCTCGACGACTGCGGGGATTTACATCATCTATCGTTGTAAACAACGTTTTGTGCTTCTGTACAAACATACATACTTCATAGATGTAAAGTGATGGTAGTGGTAATAAGCCAAGTTTTTTAAACACTGGTCGACACGATTCATTCGGTTTTAGCCCACATATAGCTCTAATGCATTTTTTTGCGCGACAAATGCTTTATTTTGATCAGTGCTGTTGCCCCACATTATGAGACCATACCGCAGTAAAGATTCTACGTATGCATGGTAGGACATGACAGTGGTTTTTATGTTTGTTATGTTTTTTATTTGTTTAAGTGCATACACGAATTTATTTATTTTGATAGAGACATCGTTTACATGTGGTTTCCAATTTATATCGTCATCTATAATTAAACCTAAAAATTTCGTATGACTAGCTGCTTTTATTTTTGGAATGTTAAGTTTAAGATTATGTTTATTATTAGTGCATTTATTAAATTGTATATATAAAGATTTGTCTAAATTAATTTTTAAATTATGTATGTCAACCCAATTTATTAAAGTATCTATTGTATTATTTATGTCAACTTCGTGGTCACTCATATTATTAATTTTTTTATTGGAAGTCACGATTATGGAAATGTCATCATATATAATAACAATAAACAAAATAGCACTCTAAGAATTGCTTAAAAATAATAACTAAACTATCTATCGTTATCGCGTTAATTAACTTTGTTACCGAGCTTATGCAAATTGCTAAACTTTAATTAATTAAAACAGAGTAGGTATTAATTTTCAATAAGAGCCATTTAAATAAGTTTTGATATTGTTCTTTTTTTCTTATCATTTCATGGATCGGACATTTGCCTTAAATTTAAAATAAATGGTGTCAACCGAATTCAATTTGTCGAACTAGCACGGCTGACACTGTCAATTTTAATTTTGTGTGCGGATTTACTATCTGGCCGGCGGGAAAAACAATTGTTAAGGTGTTTTCGTATCAAATGGATGCAATGTTTGTAAGGATATTTTAGCGCGTGAATAGCAAGCTCTGCTTCTTTTTATTATATTGGAGTGATGTATAAAAGAAAGCATTTGAGGTTGATGTATTGTATATCTATGATTGTGGAAACAGACGTATCAAAGGATGCACAGGGGTTAAGCATATCTCTTAAAAATGCTTCTTTCATTCACCTTTCTCTTTCAATCAAATCAATCGTTTGAACTCTCTCCTATATGATGTTCTTCTTTTTTCCATCATCAGCCCATAAAAATTTACTATTGAAATAAGGCCTCTCCCTTTCTCTTAATTGCCACGCTTGGCAGAAGTATTAGCGATCTTATTCGCTCATTTTGTACGTTTTGTAGCGCAATATACATGTGCAAACCTCACACTTATTCACCCACATATTTCGAACCCAGAACCTCATGTTCAGCAGTCACGTTTACAACCACTAGACCAATGAGTTAGTCAGAACCCCGCGTCTGGCCAAAAAAATCAATTATTGAATTTTTCCGTCAAGAAATTCACAGCAGTTGCCCAAAGTCAGGAAGTGTGCAGTGTCTTATCCCCGTACATCGGAAAACATGTAAAGCCGTTGGTCCTGCACTCGCTCTCTCTGCGGTCGTGTCGGTTTACCAAGCCATCGGACTATAAGAGTAAGAGAAAATAGAGTGCACCTTTGCTTGTGTATACACTTGAGCACTATAATCCTGTCCTGCACCGATGACTAGTCTCCGTTAAGGCTAGCGGCCGTGGCCGAAATTCCATCTGGGGGACATTATATAATAGGTCACCAGCATTCGGTTAAGAGCTCGCACGACAGCCCGATTCCGCTTGCTTAGGGTATGCGGGAAAGTCTAGGTCAATTTTCGAGAGGCGTGCTGCGCGTTTCCGAAAACGCCTCTTCCAATATGCTCCTCATTTGCTCCAGTTCGTGGGAAACTATTTCATTGTCTGATTCATCCAGAGCTGAAATATCCACAGTGGTATCCAAGTCTGCAGGTTGCTCTGCAATTAGTGGCACCGCATTACCAGTCCTAGCATTTTCATCCGATGAGGGAACAGCTTCAAACCGTAGTCGTCGAGTTCAGCGTTATCAAATATGTTGGAACGCAGGATGTACCGAACTCGATCTGCCAGGTTTTGCTCAGTGACGGTTAGAGATGGCTCCAGCTCTGCAAAAATGCGAAGCATCGGATCCCGATACGCCAATCCTCCATTTTCTTTCCCATTTGCCCTAAAATATGCGTTTGCGTTCATTAATACCTCCGAGACATGTGACGTGCTCCATCAGTGACGAGTGCCGCTTACTGAGGCCAAGAAGACCCAGCCAACACCAAGCCTTCTGGTGAGAATGATGGATGCGGGGGACTGCTAGGTGGTCTTGCATCGCTCCGTGCTCGGCTGGCGGCCCGCATGCTGTCGCGTCCAGTGCCAGGTCCATACGTACTCTGGCGACCTCCAGGCAGCGGCCCTTTGCGCACTCTTTTTTTTGTCCATCATCCAATAAATGGGTGGCAATTAACGGGAGACTCCCAGGCCCGGGACGGTTTCATGAGTACAAACGGGAATTTGCACCCACACGAGGCACAGCGCTCACTTCTCTTGACAAGGCGCAGACTGACTGCGCTGACTTAGCAGTTTTGTCACTTAACACTGTTACGTCAGCAAGCGATGTGGGTTATCCATATAGTTTATTATAATTATTATTACACCTATATATATGCTACTTCAGCCAACTGATCCAAATTAAAATTAAATAAGAGCAATAAATTATTAAAGACTTTTCCGCAAACTCCGGCAATTTGGTAAAAGTACGATTACGCAGTAAACTCTAACGATATCGCAAGAAAGTTCTGCAATAATCCCATAATAGTCTTGGAATTAGCTCGAGGCCTCTCGCATAATTAATAGGGTTAATATTTATAAGCCCAGTATGTCATTTTGTTCGTTTTATCTTATCTTTTAACAAATAATAAAATCTTTGTAACCGATAAATTTGGACGAATTTTTTCATACACGTAATAGACCTACGCATATATTTGTACACTCTGTGATTTAGTTCAGTTGAATCGGATCGCTTACGGAGCTCGAATCGAGTAGTCGTGCCTATTAGCAATTATACAACTGTTTAAATATTTTCAATAAAATTGTGACCTAGATAAGCCATTGGACAATTTCTGCTAAGTTGTGATTTTACTGTAGTGAATAACAAATTATAATGAAAAACATTTGAAAGAAATCATGTCTAATACATACGAAAGTAGCCCTTTCAACCGGAGCACCATTACACCTCGGAGTCCGCCCAGCACTCCTCAACCATCGCAGCGTGATGCTGCAGACCCCATTGAATTTTTAGCCACTAGTGAAATTAAAAATTGGATGACCTCAATCGAACAGTGCCTTAATGAAGTTTGCCATATAGCCCAGGAGGGAAAACTAAACTCGGAACAAAAGCTGAGAATTAATTCCCTATCGCGAAAGGTCGGTAATGCAGCCTCTCAGATGGCAGTATTCTACCAATCGTTGAAGCAAAAGGCTATTTTAATGCACACTTCTTTTGAAGCACTGAAAGAAAAACAAGACCTAATGGAGTGCCTTAATGATTTCAGAAAATCTCTTATGGAATCTTTTCAAGAAAGCTGCACCAAACCACCATTAGAAAAAATGTCCTTTGCTGATATGGTCAAGAAAAACAAAAATAATTACTTGCGCCCCAAAACATTCAGTTCTATTGCAATTTACCCGGAGAATAAGTTAAAAACTAGTGAAGACGCAAAATCTCTTGTCCAAAAAATTATATGCCCTGAACAATTGAAATTACACGTAAGAGTACTACGTAAAACTAAAAATGGAGGCGTTATTATCAGCACTGAAACAAAGGACTACATTGAGAAGCTAAAAAAATCTACCGAGCTTAGTAGTTCCGGTCTAAAGTTGGAAGAGCACCATAAAAGAAGACCACGGATTATTGTCTTAGGTATACCTGCCGGCCTTAGCGAACGAGAAGTGTTTGATTGTATTTATGAACAAAATTTAGCCGATAAGCTCCCTAACTTAACGCGGGAATCTTTTTTGTCCTCTATAAAATTAAGTCATAAATCGGGTAAAAAAGAAGCACTTTCATGCAACTTTATTTTGGAAGTGCCAGCTAGCATCAGAAAAGCGCTTATCAACCAGGAGCGAGTCTTCATAAATTGGACGTCGTGCCCAGTTCGAGATTTCACACTTGTGACCAGGTGCTTCAAATGTCAACAGTACGGGCATGCTGCAAGAACTTGCCGGGAAACCATCGACACGTGTGGACACTGTGGTGAATTAGGACATCAGACAAATTCTTGCATTAAGAAAGCTGATCCAGCAAAGTGTGCAACATGTCTGCGTTTTAAAAAACCGAGCGACCACAAAACAGGTGACCCTGAATGCCCGGCTAAGAAGATAGCTGAAACTAGGTACATTAATTCCATAGATTATATTGAGGGCGCCTAAGAGCGCCACCCTTCATCTTAATCTTATTGCCCTAATTTAATTTAGTTTATTTTTTTCTGTTGTTAAGTAATTACTTATTAAGAAAAATAATATGGATAAGTTAAGTAATGAAATCGATGCTGTTTGTTTATCAGTGGCAAAAACATGTGAGAATGATACGTGCAAGGAATATATTTTCAAGGTCGCGAACTCTCTTACTATTTTAACACAGAATATTCGTAGTATAAATAAAAACATGGATAATTTCTATATACTCCTTCAAAGATTGGACACTGAATGCAACGTTATCATACTAACATAATGCTGGCTATCTGAAAGCCAAAACAACCTCCCATCACTGCCAGGATATAATACTTTTAGTAGTAAAACTGTACATAACCAAAATGACGGTGTAGTAGTTTTTGCGAAAAAAAATATAAACATATCAGTCCAAGAACCTGATATGCTAGATTGTAGTAGGTTATTGGTGAAAGTGGGCCATGAAACTGCTATCCTTGCTGTTTACAGGCCTTGAATTTAAACAAATAGATAATTTTACCACGTCATTATGCAATACACTTAGGCAACTGTCGCCATTCAAAAATATAGTGTTAACGGGTGATATGAATATAGATCTCAACCCTGAAGGCAGTCATGGCGGAGCAACAGACTACTTTAATATATGTGCATGCCAGGGCCTGCTTCCAGCACATTTGCTCCCTACTCATCTTAGTGGTTCCTGTTTAGACCACACTTTACTAAAAACTAAGTTACCATCTATAACCCTTGTCACCAATCCTATAGTAACCGATCATAATACCGTCATTCTTAGCTTAAGCCTCAAAATACCTAAACCGAAGTGTAAATACTCCATTCCTTAAACTAATATGAAAAACCTTGAACATGCAATTCAAAACATTGACTTTCGCCCAGTTTATAAAACCGATGACGTAAACATTTCTTTGCCTTACTTAATAAATAACGTACGAAATGCCATCGTTAGCAACACTTCGTATATCACAGTAGTTAAAAAAAATAATAACTTAAAGCCTTGGATTACACCTGGTCTAAATAGGTGCATGAAACATAGGGACAAGTTACACCTGATGGCAAAATCTTCTTCAGATAATTCCGTCTTACAAATTTCATATAAAATATATAGGAACTTTTGTAACAATTTATTAAAAAGTTGAAGTATAATTATCTTACAAACTTACTGCAAGGGTCTGGTAGAGATAATAAAAAGCTTTGGCGGCATGTAAAAGATATTGCATTTATATCCAAACAACATGAATCTTCAAGAGAATTATTACAAAATATATCCTCGCCGCTTATGTCAGCAAATAAAGCAAATAATTACTTTGTAAGCGTCGGTAAAAATCTTGCTGTACAGATAATTAACAATTCTAACAATAATCATGAATACAGGGCCACTTTTTCAAATCAAAGAAACTGCCAACTAAGCTCGTTCGCATTATTAGATACGGACGCTACTGAGGTAGAAAGTATAATAATGGAACTGAAAGAAAAAAGCGCGGTTGGTTGGGATGGCATACCCACTAGTATATTAAGAAAATTTAGACAAATTCTAGTACCACCATTATCTCATATTTTTCGAATTTGTCTCTCTGAAGGTATTTTCCCAGACTGTTTAAAAAAAGCCATTGTAGTACCAATACATAAATCGGGGGACAAAAAAAAACGTTTCCAATTATCGGCCTATCTCAATACTCTCATCTACGTCTAAAATATTAGAAAAAATAATTAACAATAGATTAATGAATTATTTACAAAGTAAATGCATATGTAGAAAGGGTAATTGAGTATAGTACAGAGACTAATTTTGTAGTTAGGAATAATAATTAATTCGTTTACACGAATTAATTATCCAACGAGTCGAGGATAAACTAGTAACGGAATACGAAAAGCGCACCATTCCACGTCAGAGCCAAGACTGTCCTAACGGCAGCCGCGCCGTCCGTTTTATACAAACAAAACGGGCGTCACCCACAGGTGCAATGGTGCAGGTGTGCGGAACACGTGTTTATTACAAGAATTCTGTCTAACTGCACCGACGGCTACCGCGCCGCACGTGCAATGGTGCTGGTCCCGTCACGGCCATACTGACATGCGTGCGTCCTCGCACGCGCTCCATCACAATTTTAGTTATCTGTAGACAAAAAAACATCGTTCGACTATCCTGACATAACAGCGTCTGGTCCGGTCAATTTTGACCCTTCAGACTTGGGTGACAATCAGTTTTGTTCCGGCAGTAAGCCCGACAAAACTTTAATCAACTTTATGCGAGATCGGAATGATTAGTCTGTAGCTTTTCTATTTTCTCTTTTTTTTTCAAGTACTGTTTTCGCTAGTCCGGAATCACTATTCCCTATAGCCATATCATTGGACCGGCACAAAGCCCTGCAATGATAGTAAGAACTATTTTTTTTCTTACGCTTTTTTTTTCAAGTACTATTTGCTAGTCCGGAATCACTATTCCCTGTAGCTATATCATTGGACCGGCAAACGCCCTACAATGATAGTAAGAACCACTTTTTTTCTTACTCTCTTTTTTCAATTCAGTATAGAACACGTACAGACCAACCATACCGCAAACATGTCCCTGTCACAATCACACAAAAGTGTATCGTGGGGGATGTAGTGACATGATAACACCTAAGTATGTAAACCAATAGCAACACGACACATCCCAGTGCAGCACAGACCAGCCTCCCTGCAACTCCATGTTCCTTTCCTGCACTAGAATAATTACTTCGCTAGAGTGTTGCAACGTCTCTAGTATTTTCTAGATCCACAGACACGGCTACCTCCAACTGTCGCACGTCCTCGTGCGGTTGACAGTGAACAGCATACGGCCCATCAGTTATCACCACCTGCTAACAGATATTAACTTTTGTTAAGTATTACAATGGTCGACAATCCCAGACTTCATTTAAGTCATGAACGCGCCGATATGGCTACCTTCAGGCAAACGCACTCCAGCTTTTCGTTCTGCGTTTGTGCCACAATCGCGCCAGTGAGCCTTCGCGCCGTACTAGCGCTAGCGAATCGTCGTACTGCTTTGCAAAATTAAAAGAAATCGAGATAAATGTATTGCAAACCATGGAATTCCGAGCTTCCAAAATTCATCACATATTATCTTATAAAACGGCCACTGTATGACATTTGAAAACATTGCAAATAATTAAAAATTAAAATATTGTACAGCCGACTTCAATATAGGTGACTTCAATATAGGTTATTTAAGAATAACTCAATAACCATTGGTCTGACATTGATCAAATTCATATGGGACCACACGAGAACTATCAGCTTTCATATAAAGAAAGAATCATCGAAATCGGTTGGCCCACTACAAAGTTAAAAGTTATGAGGTAGGTTTCTTTTTGGAAGTCCGCAGAAAACGGAAACTATGTGTAGAGACAGATACTACAACATATTTCAAAGGGAAGGAGGCAACTGCGCAAAATCTACGAAAGCCGACCAAGCCTCAGACGTCCATTTACAACGCCAAAGCACCATTTGTTCGGCGGCCGCTTGAATTGTCCTGCCGTAAGATCAGCCGATAAGTTACCGACTATAGCGGTGTATGCTCAATCTTACCAGCGCTCGGCCGTACCTGACCATGTTCGATTAGCCGTCACAACATCTTTCTCATTGATCATTGTTGTAGAGACTTCTACGAACCCCTCGACATCAAACCCCAATCTTGTCGACGACACAATATTCAGAGCAAACTGCAACACTGATCACCACATTAGAACACAAAAATGTCACTTATTATTTTCAATTCATAGCGTATTAAAGTGAATCCTTTATTTTGGTACATCCCTTAAACGTTTTGAACTTCAAAATATAGCAAATGATAATCATGTTTCGCGTGAACTATCAAATTACAACATAACTTGAATAAGTTAATTAGAAAGCCTCCAAATTCTTTCGACGTTTGTTAACATATTTAGGTACATCAAGAAATAATGAAAATACTTGCGGGGTACTTTTAATACAAATCTAACAAATTAAAAAAAAATTGGCTTAAATAATTTCACTTTATCTTTTCTCTACACTTTAATGATACGAAAATATCGTAAGTAGCATAGCAAATTTCATTACGGTATTTAACATAAAAACAGATTCATCAATGCGGAATGCATTACAGTCTTCCACAAATGTAATAATCCTCATACTATTCGAAGATTAAATGTGGGCAAAAATGGGGACTTTATCCCACTTCTGATGTAGAAAGGGTAATTGAGTATAGTACAGAGACTAATTTTGTAGTTAGGAATAATAATTAATTCGTTTACACGAATTAATTATCCAACGAGTCGAGGATAAACTAGTAACGGAATACGACAAGCGCACCATTCCACGTCAGAGCCAAGACTGTCCTAACGGCAGCCGCGCCGTCCGTTTTATACAAGCAAAACGGGCGCCACCCGCAGGTGCAATGTGCAGGTGTGCGGAACACGTGTTTATTACAAGAATTCTGTCTAACTGCACCGACGGCTACCGCGCCGCACGTGCAATGGTGCTGGTCCCGTCACATATTATCGAATATGCAATATGGTTTCAGACCAAAACTCTCCACTGCTGATGCTGTGCAGGTAATGACTGATTATGTCTCTCAAGAATTAGATAAAGGCAACCAATCAATTGGCATTTTCCTTGACCTAGCCAAAGCTTTTGATACAGTTTCTATTCCCATCCTACTAAATAAGCTAGAGAGCATAGGCATTCGAGGTAAACAGCTTCAACTTTTTGCGAACTATTTAGAAAATCGATATCAATGCATAAAAATTGAAAAGGTTATTAGCTCTGAACAAAAAATTACTCATTTTGGCGTGCCCCAAGGAAGTGTATTAGGACCAACCTTATTTTTGATATATATAAATGACCTTTGCAATCTTGATGACGCAGATGATACCGTGCTCCTTTTTTCCGCAAATACAGTAGACAAGGTTTATTTATGTGCACAACAAGGTTTTGACAGGGTTAATAAATGGCTTCAACAAAACATATTAACACTGAATACGGACAAAACGAAATATATTAATTTTTCTATGCGCAGCTCAACACAGCATATAACCATTCCAGAAATTTATGCACATAAATGTTGCTCAGTCGCAGAGTCTAATTGTAACTGCCCAGTTATTTTTAATACAAGAACTATTAAATACCTTGGAATAATTATAGATTCCACTCTTACATTTAAAAATCACATAGACCACCTCTGCAATAGAGTCCGTAAACTAATATTTGTTTTTAAAAAGTTTCGCTCTTTTGTTGATATAAAGGTAGTAAAGCAAGTATATTTCGCATTATGTCAATCGATTCTCACTTATTGTATAACCACATGGGGAGGAGCAGCTAAAACTACACTGCTACCACTGGAACGCGCTCAAAGAGCTGTATTAAAAGTCGCAAAATTTTGCCCTATCCTATTTTCGTCCCATCTCTTATATAAATCGTATAATGTCCTCTCAGTGCGCCAGTTATTCGTTATGAGTACGTTACTAAAACAGCACTTAAAATTGCCCTACAGAAGAGAGGTCACTGATAAAAGACGCAAAGATAAAGTCATTGAAACTAACATAAGAATAAGGCATTCTTTCATGCATAGAATTTTTACATTTCTTGGCCCTTTTCTGTATAATCAAGTCAATGCAATTTTGTACATGTATCCATTAAAAATGGCAGATTGTAAAAATGTAATTCGTTATGGTAACAAAGTTTATCATACGATGAAACGGAAAAATTGCTGATTGTTTTAAGCTAATTAAAATCTTAAGTAAATTAATGATGATATATTTTACTGTATTTACCGTAATTAGTTGGTAAATTATTCATTTTATATAAGAAACAGAAAATATTTATAAATGTATCTATTAGCACATACACCTGAGATACAGGTTTATCCTAGTTCAGGTGCCTGTTATTCTAGACTATTTTAAATTAAGACATTATTTGAATTAATTATACAGTTTCTTGAAATAAATTATTAATTTGTTAAAAAAAATTACAAAATACTGTATATTTATTCACAAAGTAATGTATATTTATTGTTGTGTTGTTGTGTAGAATTTTTATTCTACTTACATTAAATTATTCTTACATTACATAATTTACTAAATAAAATTGATAATATTCATTTAAAATTAGGCTTACTACTGCTGTACTGCTGAAAATAAAAAATTGGAGAATCGTTTTACTAGAAATAAGGTATTCCAAATTAGTCCTTAAGGGTGAAAACGCATTATATACATTGATAGTTAATCGAGGATGGATGCAGATGTCTATGGGTCACAGCATCCACTTACCTACTATGAGGATAATTAATTAGCACACAGTCTACGTGTACATTGTAAGTTGATGTTGTGGCCCTTAGACATCTACAACTATCGATTAAGAATCAAATTGCAGTTGCATTGTCACCCGTGAGGACCTGATAGAGCGTTAACAACGGACTTTTCATTGGTTTTCGTCAGTGCATTTACGAAACATCAGCAAAATTTCTCAAGCATCAAGAAAAACAAATAGGAAAATATCAGTTAAAGGCCAGATCTCGTAGTTAGATGACATGAGTATGTAAAGAAGCACATTATATTTATTGCAAAGTTAGTTAATTTTTATTTAACAATTTTGAATTAAATTGTTATTGAGTGAATGATTGTAGTGTGTTTATTTTGTTGATAATTGTAACGTACATATAATAAAATAAAAAAATTAATTTGCTGCGAATGTTACGTTAGCGATGCCGCTCGGTTCTGCTTGTGATATTTAATTTACTAATTTGACACATAAACTTATTAGAACTAGCTACCCGTCCAAGCTACGTCTGATAAAGATCTATTTATGTGGCATTATTTTGATTTAAAATATTCAAAGACTATTTTTTTAAATGTTTCTTTTTTTTCTGATCTGATCTGATCTGATCGAGAAGTTTTGTTACAATCGGTTCAACAATTCCAAAGATTAGCCTGGACAAACAGACATACACAAAAAATTAAAAATGCTTATTCATGCAATTATCTTCGCAGCTCAATATACGATAGTAAATTTGATATAACAAACACTTCAATTTCATTTAAATGTTTATATAGTATAAGATATCATCACGACTTCATCTCATCGCTTAGGTGTCGTAACAATCCGGGAGCCTAAGAGGCGCTGCTGTTCTGTTCGTTTGACCTGCGATTGTTGCCGATATAATACTCCCAAATTTTTGAAAATTATGTGAAATGAAATATCATTACTTCTTTGGCGGTAAGAAATGATATTTGGATTTATCAACTGTCTTAATACAATAGTATATTTTATATTAAACAAAATCGAAAATAGAACAAAATTGTTCTGCGATACCAAATTTTGACCTTAAAATTTAGTAGTTAATAGAATTAAATTTAGTAGCATTTAGAAATAGAGTAGACCCATCATAACCGGAGTAGACTTTCAACGTGACCTTTGGTACCACAGGTGCTTGACTTCTGCCTATGAGCATGTATTTTTTATCGTATCTAATTCATAACGTCATTGAATGACTTTGTGTGATATATACATAGTTCCATTTAAGTCCGCCAGGGGAGTAGTTCGAAATTCCATACTCATCTCCACACAAGTCGAAGACAATACGAAAACGTCAAAAACTTTTGCTAAGGTTACAGTTATTGTGATCGTCAAGCCATTTGCCGAACCTTGTGATTAGGAAAATGGTCCTTACTGTGTATGCTTTCTTTCAAAAATTTGTGTTTAGTCATTATAATAATTATAGTCATTATTTCTTCCAGATCGAAATACGAGTACAGTCATGGAGGCCAGTCACTTTGGAAACTAGACATCTGCACAGGACAGGATTACAGTGCCCGCGTGTATGGCAGCCCGTACACACACAATCTCGATTTTGATTGATTTTGATCACTGATCGCGATCCAGATTGATAATGTACGAATTAAATTGATGGTTTGATGCATCTGATCAAAAAATATCTAGATATTTTGAAATGAAGGTCGCAATCCGATGATCGTAAACTAGATTGAACGTGTAAGCGCAGGATCGCATCAGTCTCGCTGTGCGTTTCAATAAAAATGGGTGTCGATGACACGCGCTCCCCGTCGCCGTCGATTGAATCGACGAATTCACCTTCGTAACCTCAATTTTTTAACCAGAAGATTTCAACATGCTTTTGGAAACTCTAACAGAGCTATGGATTCCCCGGCATAAATATAATACAAATAATATAAACTCATCGAAACATTTTTCCCCATCCTGAAGTAGTTTTTATAATCGTCAGTTTCAGCAGTTTTTTTGATTTTATTTTAGTTTATTTAAGCAAGTGTACATTTCTCTCTTAAGTAGGCACTGTTTAACTCACTGCTTTTTTCGAATCCTTTTCTTCAAAGTAAGGACAACAAGTGATACTACAGCTTTAACCTCATGTAAATACATGACCACAGAGTACTTTTTAATATGACAAGACAACAGACGTTGTTGACGCGGCGGTTACGATACACGGTCTGCAGAAATCAAGATTGAACGTGAAATGTTGGGATGCGATCCCGTGATCCATGATCGCGATCAGAACTGTGTGATTGCAATCGAGATTGAGTGTATACGGACTGCCTATGCGATAACCAGTAAGATAATCGCAACACAACATGTTAAATCCTCTCTACAAAGATTGTGACATGTGCAGCAGAAGACTTTTATAGACTGGTTAATAAGATATACGTGATGGTTAGATCTCCACCCATTGGAGGCATTTTTTTCCTTACAAATAAACGTTACCGCCACACAACGATTTTATCCTGTATCTAAATTTCACATGGACAAACTTTCGGACTCGGAAAAAATATTTGTAGGTTATACAAATACTTGTTTCATGCGGGATTCGAACACGCAGCCTTCAGAGCTGCAACTACTTGCTACTGTGTCACAGAGTCGTCCAAAGGACGAGATCTTGTGATGGATTCTCTTCCTCCTTTAAAATATCGAAGAGTGCTTTATTATATATAATGATAGCTGAAAATATTTTGAAGCAAATATAATACCAGTATTTCTATATACCATACGTATTAAAAAGAATGTTAATGTGTAGGCACAAACTGAGCAAACCTACACATGAAATCTGATCTGGTAACATTTTATAGTTCCCAAAAGAGATACTGAAACGGTATTAGAAGAAATATATTCCATCAAAGACCGACCTTACGACGTCCTTTATTGTATCGTTTTGAAACTAAAAACTAAACTATCGAAAACAAAATTCGATTAAAATTTTGTCAAGCTTAAATAAATAGATTTACAAATGAAATACTATTGAAGCTGCGTCATTTTAAGTGGAGTGAATAAAAAATATAGCACTTTGAGTAAACAAAATGTATATCATGATACGTGAACATCGAATATTGAAGAATATATAATTATTTTGTATTTATTATGAGAGGTAAGACTTTTTTATAGGAGAGAGAGCAAACGAGCATACGGCTCCCGTAATGATAAGTGACTACCGCCGCCCACGAACAACTGCAACACCAACTTGCAGATGCGTTGCACAAGACATCAAACTTGTATCATTCCAAATGTATTTTGAAAATCATGCACAAAAATGAAGAAAATTGGTAAATACAATTATGCATGCCTTAAACGCATTAAAAAAATTACGTTTAACATGATTATCCCTAAATATTTTAAAGTAGTTTAAATACATACAAGTCTTCACTAATAAATTAACCTTATTACTATTATGCCAATTTTCCGATAATTTTAGGTCAAATTTCAATTAAAAAGTTTAGGAAATATATAATGTTCATATGATAGTAGAAAAATAAATAAAATATGTGAATTACAGTTCTATTTCTTAAAGTGTTCCAGTAGCAGTCACCAAAATATACCTTCAAGTCACTCCGTTAAATCCGGTGGTAAGGTCTATTCATAACTAACAAAACAAGCCCAAACTGGGCACATCTAGTTCTCATTGTCAAAGTATTCCCGTACAGTCATTAAATTTTACCATCAGATCACTCTTTCAAGTCCGAAGATGAGGTCTCATCATAACTAAGAAAACGAGTTCAAACTCGGCACCTAGTTCTACTATTCGAGGAGTTCCAGTAGCAGTCATCGAAGTACACTTTCAGGTCACTCTATCAAGTCCGGAGGCAGAGGCGGCTTAAATGTTGACTGCGTCCTAGGCTAGCCAAGAACCTCATCGGTGCCCATCTAGGGGCTATTTTATATCTATTATAAATTAAATATTCTCATTTTGCAAATAAACTATATTATAATTTATAATATAGTTTAATAATTGCAAAATAATTAGGATACGAGTACAGTTAATAGTGGGACGAAAAATGTGATGAGAGAGTAAGAGCGATTTAGTAATAATCAAATACGACGACTTTTTTGTTCAAAAACATCTTGTGCGACTTTTTAACCTTGCGCCCCTAGGGACGTGCTTAGTTTGACTTTAGGATAATCCGCCACTATTCGGAGGTAAGGTCTCATCATAACTAACAAAACGAGCCGTAGTAGGTGTACTGAGTTTCAGCAGACCTACTTCTACTTGTCGAGGAGTTCCAGTAGCAGATATCGAAATACACCTTCAGGTTTCCATAAAGTGCAAGGTGTAAAAGTATATATATATATATATATATATATATATATATATATATATAAGTACATATATAGTATATTTATATATAAATCCTGCGTATTTTTAGCGAAAAAAAAATTATAAGAAAAATCTTTGATTATAAAAGTAATAACAATATCTTACCTTGGTCTGTGTACCAAATATGGTTTTTGGAATATTTTGAATTTCTAAAGCGATCGATATTTTTCAGCATGAACCGCTGTTAACAAACGACCTCTCACGACGGCGGCTGAGCCCGGAGCAGTGTTGCCAACTGCACCGTAATTACGGTAAAAACACCGTAATCAGCATAGATCTACCACCTACCGTAGGATTATAATTACGGTAGCAAAATACACCGTAATACCCAATGAAGATCGTATCTAAATATGATTATCTATAAACTAAAATAATTTTAGCGAGTTTGAATGTTTACTTTCTTTACGTTACAGTATTTTCCTTTTATTCTACCGACAACACTGTTTTATGCGTCGGGAAATCCCCCAATAGCGTGGTACCAGCTTGGAGATATTATGCGAACGAATTCGGGGGTGCTGTATGTATTTGAATTTCAATGAATACTTAGAGCTTTTTAATTTTCCTAGTTTATTTGTATCATAAACGAGATACGACTAACATTTCATTAATACTTAAAATTACGTAAGAGTTTGTTGTGTTGTGTTGTGTTGTGTGTGATCTGAGTGTTTAAAAATATGGAGAGTGATGGCGACAGCGCTACTGATCGAGAAGATAGCTTAACACGAGTACCGGCTAAGAGAAAGCGTTATAAGCAGAAGTTTCGGGAAGAATGGTTGCTGAATAAAGAATATAGTGACTGGCTAAGAAAGGATAATAGGGACTTATCGAAGGCGGTCTGCAATGTTTGCAATACATCTTTCAGTGCCGAAATAAGTGTAATAAAACGCCACAAAGAAGGAACTAAACACGTGAATAATTTAAAGAGGTGTAGTGCTTCAACGTCCAAAAAACAACAGTCTATAGTAAGCGTTTTTAAATCCATGCCAACTAATGAAAAGCAATTGGTAAAGACTTCAGAAATAAAATTAGCTGCTTTTGTTGCTGAGCATAAGGTATCTCATAATGTCATGAATCACTTAGCAGATTTGTTACCAAAGTTGTTCCCAGATTCTCAGATAGCCAAAGATATTAGATTAAAAAGAACTAAAGTTCAAGCTGTGATAAATAACTGTATTGGGGAAACTGAAAAAGAAAACTTGATCAGTGACTTGAAATCACAAATGTTTTCAATTTTGATAGACGAAAGCACAGATATTGCTGTAGTAAAAACAGTAGCTGTAGTGGTCAGGTATTTTGATCCAATGATTGGTAAAGTTATCACTCGGTTTTGGAATTTGATTCAATTATTTGATGAGAAAACCACCGATCATGTTGCAAATGCCGAAAAACTTTTTAATACTGTTATAGGTTCATTTCAAAAGTATGAGATTCCTACGGAAAACATCATAGGTTTCGGCTCTGATGGATGCAACACAATTATGGGATGTAACAATTCAGTTTCAAGTCGATTTCGTCAACGTTGTCCAGGCATAATTGTGATCAAATGCATTTGCCATTCTCTGCATTTTTGCGCTAGTGACGCATGTAAAGAGCTTCCACTAAATTGTGAAAAAATGGCGCGAAATATTTATAATTATTTTAAATCCAGTAGTAAAAGGCAGAGTGAGTTGAAAGAGTTCCAGTATTTTGCTGAGGCGGATGTGCACAAAATTCTAAGACCAGCCCAGACTAGATGGTTGTCTTTAAATGCAGTAGTGCAAAGGATTCTGGAACAATGGGATGTATTACGTCTTTATTTCAATAGCAAATGGCTGGAAGAATCGGAGTGCCACGATATTCATGCATGCCTGAATGATCCCATAATCAAGGCTTATTACTATTTTTTGGCTTGGATGTTGCCAAAATTTACAACATTAAATAGCTGTTTTCAGAGCGAATCTATTTAAATTACGAAACTACATGGGAAAATGACAGCTTTTTATAAAGAACTGTTACTATTGGTTTTACACAGAAATTATGTAAATTCCGCTCCTATTGAAACTATAGATCCAATGACAGAAATAAATCACAAGGACCTAAAAGACATATATCTAGGTTTAGGTGTCCAGAAAGAACTAGATTCTGTTGAAAATGAAGAAAGAAAGTTAACTCTCAGAAAGATGTGTAAAAATTTTATTATTAGAGCTTGTGTGGGCCTTCGTAAACGATACTGTTTTAATGACAAAATTATGACAGAAATAGCAAAATTTGATCTAGAGAAAGTAATTTCTGATGACAGGGAAGAGTCAGTTTCGTCGTTATTTCCATTACTGCCCAGAATTGCCCCAACTTCAATCCAACATCAACAAGAACTAGATGATGAGTGGCGGAAGTTGCCGTTATACTACAAAGATTTGGATTTAAGTCAACCCCCTGACGTATTTTGGCACCAGGTAAGTTTCCATGTAAACTCGAAGCAACGTGAATTCATATTGGTTTCTATTGTTATAGCAGCCTAATCATTTTTTTTTCAGGTCGCAGAACTGCGTGACCAACATCGAGAAGGGAATACCTATTTCCAACACTTGCCAAAATTTATGTTGGCCATTTTGTCTCTGCCACACTCGAATGCTGAGTGCGAAAGAGTCTTCAGCAGAGTTAACGATATAAAAACAAAAAAACGGAATAAACTCCTAACGAAATCCATCAAGGGAAATCTCTTATCGCAGCAAGCCATACAGCGTCACGGAAAAAACTGTGTTGATTTTAATCCCACTCACGCTATGATCGCAAAACATAACAATGATATGTATAAAAATATTGAAACAATTATACTGTCCGATTCTGATTAAAAATATGTTTTTTTTTTTAACTCTGACCCATAACATGCTACTAAATAAACAAGGTAATTCTACCGTATTTCAAATATATATTACAACATAATTTCGAAAATTCTACCGTATTTTTAGAAGAATTCTACCGTCCGCTAGATTTCAGACTTGGCAACACTGGCCCGGAGTAAAGAGTACAGTAACAGTCCTATACAGGAAAAGAGAACAGCCTCGTATGAAATCTGTCAACCGAGGAGCACTAGCGCCGTCTGGTGCTGTTTCGGCACAATATATTGTGAATGTGTGCGTGCGTATTACACATGCACCTCTACATATACACCCTTGTTCATGGTTATTCATTACGCTATATGTCCTAGGATCAATTATCAACAACAAACAGTGAATTAAACATTTGAAACATTTTTTAAAGAACTGCATAGTAACTAAATCTTTCAAATGTTTTATTTAACGGTCGGTTTTTGATAAATAATCCTTATACAAAGTATCAATCATAATTTGTAAATAGGAATTAACTACTATATTTATTTAACATTAATTAAATTAAACACAAATAATCAGTACATTATTTTATATTTTAGAACTGAAGCGAGAAAGATAAGTATTTAACCTAGTTTTGAGAATACAACACACTAAACTAATATTTTTATTCTTATGTTTATATTATTAATAGACACATGTTAAATCAAGCTCTTCCTAATAATAAGCAATAAGCGATGACCTCGATACAGCACCTGCTGACGCTGCCCACATTTTGCAACCCGGACGCAACGTGATCACCGCTGATAATTCTGCACCCCAATTGAAGTCAATGCGCGTTTACCGGATTGCAACGTTTTTACTGTATAGAATCAAATCGACCATTCTGTATCTAGCATCGATCAGACTTAGACTTAAGTTTAATTGTAAAATTATTTTTATTAAATTTATTAAAATAATTTTATTTTGGGTCCTCCGGCTGTGATTAATTATTTAGCGCAGTCGGTAGGCTAATCAAGGCGTCTTGAGGTCGTTTTGATAGGGGTTTCTCAGGTTACACGTAGTAAATCCATACTTCAGCTATATTAGTAGTACAGTTGTAGCACGAATGGGTCGGCTTGACCGGGGAAGGACCACGCTCTCACATAATACCAGCTTCAAATAGCAGCATAACGCTACTGTGTTTCGTATGGTGAGTGTAGAGAACCGGAGACCCTTTTTACTGAAAATGAGGCATTCCATCTTAGTCCTCAAGGGTGAAAACGCATCTGAATTTTGTTTGATGTGGATGTCTATGGGCCACAACAACCACTTACCATCAGGGGGATTGTGTGCTCGTTTGACATCCTTTCTACAGTGGTAGAGCTACGCGGCAGCTTTTGCTGTCGCACGGATGGGCCGGCTCGAACCGGGGTAGTACCACGACCTCACAGAAAACCAGCGTGAATAAGAGATTTACCTCTGCGTTTCGCTTGGTGAGTGCAGGTGGCCGGAGGCCCTTTTTACTGGAAATGAGGTATTCCATCTTAGTCCTCACGGGTGACAACGCATCTGCATTTTGATTTCTAATAGAGGAGAGATGTAGATGTCTATGGGCTGCAGTAACCACTTACCATCAGGTGGACGGTGTGCTCGTTTGTCACCCTTATCCTATAAAAAAAAATCTTATAAAAAAAACCATCGAAAACCCGCGTCGTAAAAAAATTGCTACCATCGTGAGCGATCGCGCATCTTCGAGTATCCTGAAAAAGAAACTGGAACCCGGCTGGAGGATAAATAAAGAAATCGATCCCAGAGAAACCAGTAATTATCATCATCATTACAGCCTTTTACGAGTCCACTGGTGAACATAGGTCAAGGAACGCCACAAAGATACATTTTAATCAAATCCAATAATGATTATATAGGTGTAAAATTCATTTTGTCATATCGAGCAGTTGAACTTATTGGGAGAACTCCCCAATATCATAGAAATAATGTTAAACTTTCATTTTCAAATAATATTTTCCATAAAAAATTTCCAAATTGAAATAGCATTTCATTATTTTTTTTACATGAAAAACTATGAGGGAACTTGCAACTGTTTCAAATTTAAATTTTAAGTGACAGTAATGAAAAAGGGTCAAAATACTTCCGCTAAATCTTGTTCAAATTACTACGAATTGGTACGGTTTACACTACATCTACATATCATACATTCATTTTCTACCTAGAAGTCCGCATCACCTCCCACCTATTTCGCTTATTTAATTTTATAAAACGCGTGGGTAGAGTCATGCTAGATCTATATTATAGTTGTTGCAAGAAAGGGTTGGCTTGACTGGGGAAGACCACGCTTTTACAGAATACCAACGATAAATATCAGCTTAATGTTGTTGCGCTTCGTATGGTAATCTCAACATTCTTCCATCTGGAAGAGACATTGCATATTATTCCTCAGGGGTGACAACGCATCTGCATTTAGAGTCTTAATCGAGGAAAGATGTAGATTTCCCAGCTGGGTGGACGGTGTGCTCGTTTTACAAACTTATTCCCTAAAATAAAAATAATTATGGGCTGTTAGGCATTCCATCTCAGTACTCGGATGTGACGACGCATCTGTAGACTTTTTTCTTTGAATTTGGTTGCCAGTCTTGATGGGCTGCAGAAGGCACTTACTGTACTGTAAGTTTGTTTGTATTTACATTCCACCTGACTCTACTGTAATTAAGACAAATGTATATGTATGTACGTATTCGTTTCACCCAAGTTTCATCATCTCATAGTGTGATAATAATGATAATGATAGAAACTTGGTTTTCTTTTTTCTTTTTCTAAATACTATAAATGCTATTAACAATGCTAATGTTTCCTTTAATCACTCCTAGTAAGCTTGAAATATTTGTGTTAGGAGTGGTTCACGACAGTAGGAACCTACGTTCTTTGAGTTCGCGGTGCGCAGCTTGCCATTGACATTTCGTACGGTCGAGGCCTGACGTTTTACTATAAAATCACAAATCACAAAGAAGTTACCCACCTCTGCTATATAAAAATATTTTTGGCGACATTTTCCGTACAGAGACATATGCGTAATTTAAACGTGACTTTAGTGCCCTTCGTTTAAATACGAAATCACCGAAAATTAATTTTATTTAGTCGCACTACGGCATGTTCTAGTGTGTGGGTGACCTATGATGGTTAATTTGTATTCCTTGTTTACTCATAGATATGCTTTGTTAACGTTTTCTGCGTAGAACGTGTTTAGTGAATCAAAACGAAAGTTCCCGTTGCCCAGGTGCTAAATGAAGCAGCTTAAAAAATGTGTTACCATAGACACGCAAAAATTTGACGTTAGTAGTAGGTAACTTCCTTTCTTTTTATTTACCAAGTTTTTATTCAGTCAATTTATTGTTTATCTGCCACTCTGTCTGTCGTTCCGGGTGGAAACTTGCAAATCAAATTTCGTGCACTTCCTGATGAACTAGAGATGCAGTTTGAACTTATAGTATCAATTACGAAGATCAGACGTAGTTTTGTTGAAATGTGTTGTGTTAGCGTAAACATAAGAAATCATTGACGTCTAGAATTTCAATCCATGGTCATGTATCGTCACAACCAAACGATGCTTATCTACTGCGCTATCAAACCGTTATTTTGATACCACCATATATGTGGTTAATTAACACGTAAAATATATACATAGTGCTAACTGTTATCGTACTTTTTATAGAACAGGAGGCCAGCTACTATATGTCTCATCTGAGGGTTAGTTCTCACCGGTGCACATGCACATCTACAACACCATAACTCATTTCTTGAAGGTACCTAAAGGAAGAAAGTCATAGCGGTCATCACCGGCGTAAGTAAGTTATATAACAAAATTACAAAACATTTAAAAAATAAGTTTGAAAATTTTAAAATTTAAATTCATTCTACTTATATTTCAGACTTTATTTACTACTACTACTACTAGGGGTGCTTAACAGCAACCAATCTGTGGAAGGAAAATAAAAGTCTTGTAAATATTGTTATAAATAATTTCTAATGCCTTGTTCTCCGAGATAATCGTGTTATACCAGATTTTTATTTAGAACATTAGAATATGTCTAACTGTTTAAGGGTGATTAAAGAACAAACACCCAAGCTAACATGTTTTCATACTAACCATAATTAGAGAAATTCATATCAGTTATAATTTTATATTTGATCTAGGCAGTAGGATTCCTTTTCTGGCTAGAAGTTCGCTTTGTAGATGGTGGATGTCGCTGATTCCGGTCAGGTACAGAGAGCCAGGATAATTACAGGCTGTAGTGCATTCCACCTTAGTCCTCAGAAGTTACAACTCATTAGTAGCCTTGTTCGCGCAAAACGCTAATTGTAAGAATTGACGCTAGAGGGCGCTCGGCGTGGTGCATTGGTTTTGGGCGTGGCGCGTCGGAAGCCGAAGTTGGAATGCAGTTTCCTGTATATACTTATTATACTCTTTGAATGCAGTGCAGTTACTAGAACAGCGTGGTCCCGTACCGTATAACCTCTAATAGTGTCGTTTTTTGTTAGCAAGTTTATGCAACGACGAGGACTTTTGTTGAGTCTAGAAAAATAGATTGTCTGCGCGGACGCCGAGTCGGTTAATTGTTTTGGAAGTTAATATTGATTGCGATCAACGTCCGGTCTATGATACGTGTGGAATTTACTATTGCAGTTTTTTCGCTAGACTCGTGAGGTCGCTTTAAGATCGCCTCTATTTTGAGTTATCATTTTAGTGCGTTTACGCGATAGCGAGGCCTGCCTAAGTGTTGAGTGATTAAATTAACTTCGTTACAAATCGCGTTCGTATTAGATTATAGATTTGTGCTAAGTGCGTCTGGGACATTGAACTTTGACCGACCGTTCTTAAGAAGGTTTCAATTGGTGACGTCCGCTGGCGTGACACCACGTCGTGGGGCAGCATTGGACCAGGCCGCTGCCCGATCACCTCGGTTAAGTCAGGGTACACATACACACTTTCTAACACAAAGTTACATACACCTACCTACTGCCTGACCGAGCCTTGTGGTCAGTCTTCGCTTCGGAACCAGGTAAGTCCTATTTGTTTACCTAGCCCTTATATATTAAATATCCATAGGCATTTCGAGCCCCACCCTTAGTTGTCCGTCGAATCTAGAGCTGTATGGGCTCCTGTATAGTCGACCTTTGTCCGGGTAGCTAGGGGCGTGTACAAGCCTTATTAGTTCGAAGTTTGTTGCAGATATTCATAGACTGAAGAAGTAATTTATGAAATCAAACATGTCTATAAAATCAAAAAATATATCATATACCTAGTACACCAGTTGCCTTGTCAGCTACAAAAAATGCAAATGAAATAATCCAGATAATCTTATACACAATTAACGCATCACCTTAATTCATTTATCTACTAAATATACTATAGCCTTTAAGTTCGTCTTCACTTCTATTCTATTTAAAAAATTGTTTAACTTGTTTAAATGAGATTAATTTTTACGGTTTTTAAGGTATATTAACTTATTTAATAATATCCACGTTACAATACTTTAAAAGTTAATATACGCGATGAAATCCATAAAAACCAGTTTTATTTATATGTGTTATGCTCGCGTATAAATAAGAAATAATTATGTTAACGATGTGGTTGTATAAACATAGATTGATAAATTTCTTAATTCATATCTGTGAACATATAATAAATTTAATATCACTGTTCTTTACTGTCATTGAACAGTAAAGCCAATAACGAATTTTATTTCTTTCGGAAGCGATAAAAACTTTAACATTCATGTCGACTCGACCAAGGCTCAAAGAAGATCAGTGCAACTTGCGTCGGCTACTTTAGCTGTTAACTTTTTCATTACCTCCGCCCTGGGGCGTTTGATCTCTGAAGTAGTGATACAAATAAAAACGTTGAGAAACCCGTAAAAATATAAATGAAAATAAATTCCGCTTTCATTCCGTACATAAAATTTTCAATCAATTTTTTATTGAAATATTGTAATGATATTCAAAATGTGCCTTATCTAGTTGAGGTTGTATAAAATATATTAATTAAGTAAACTAAACGAAACAATGTTTACAAAAGCAATAAACCGTGAAAGTTCAATGGTATGCATTAACAAAAATAGAAACGGTGTCCATAATATCGAAATTGCTGCCTTATATTAAGCTGAGTGGGTAATTTGCATGCCCTTAAGACTGTATAAATAAACTGTTTAAATAACAATGATTTTTAAAGTTTTTGTCTGCCTGTTAGTCTGTGTGTTCAGACTAATCTGCAGAATCGCTAAACCGATTGTAAAAAAACTTCACTAACAAACAGGAGTGATAAAGGCTATAATTTTTCATCAAAAAGATGGAGGTTTTCTTAAGAAATTAAAAATTAATAAAATAAAATATCTAAAATAAATCTAAATACCGCGACATTATCAGACCCTAATATGGCAAAGATCCGCCCCGATTGCTAGTTGAAAAATAAACACAATTTATAGTAGATCCTTACCTATGAAATTATCGGTTTTTTATTAAATAAGTTAACGTAATTTTATTTTTATATATTATATTCTTTTAAATTAATCAAAGTAGTCACCCATACAATCGGTGCATCGTTGCCAACGCAATGGGAGTTTATTGATGCTCTTCTTGAAGAAATCAGCTGAATTGAATTTTTCCTCGTCAAAAATTTATCCAAATTCTGGAAAAAGTAGAATTCTGTAAGCGCAAGGTCTGGTAAGTACGGCGGATGACTGATGTACTGTAATGAATCACACCGGAGCTAGACCACTAAGCAGTGATCATCACTTTTATAGGAGTAAGTTTCCGTTTAGGGCATTGTCAAGGTGCTGAACCAGGATTCAAACGAAATTGTTGAGTACTTGTGATTTTTAAACAGAATCCATTATTTGTCGCAGGTAGCAATGTGATTCCAAATTCCTTCGTATGTGAGCCTGTGGAGCAGTACAAGGCACGTCTCACGTACACGTACATTGCGCTGGTGATTATTGAGTTAGTGGGCACTCATTTTTCAAGCTTTTTTACCTTGCCAATTTGATGCAAATGGATCAATATTATTATGATGTTAACGTCAAAAGCTGCTGCTAATTCCATGTTTTAAAATGAAATTAATTTTATATTAGAATTCTTACAAAAAAAATTCAATGATGTATTGTACAAAACACTTATAATTTAATCTTTAAAATTCCCAACACTTCATTTCACTAATGTTTCAATGTCCTCCAAACCGTTGTAACAGTGGTAGAGCCACGCGGCAGCTTTTGCCGTCGCACGGATGGGCCGGCTCGAACCGGGGTGGTACCACGACCTCACAGAATACCAACGTGAAGTAGAAGTTTACCTCTGCGTTTCGCTTGGTGAGTGCAGGTGGCCGGAGGCCCTTTTTACTGGAAATGAGGCATTCCATCTTAGTCCTCACGGGTGACAACGCATCTACATTTTGATTTGTAATAGAGGATAGATGTAGATGTCTATCGACCGCAGCAACCACTTACCATCAGGTGGACTGTGTGCTCGTTTGTCACCCTTATCCTATAAAAAAAACCGAAATTTGATGACTTGTAAAGGTTCGGTTATCAGTAAAAATGGTTTCGGAACACTGGCCATACGTAACACAGCAGCATTAATTTGCTGTTTCACGCTGGTACCTTTTGCGAAAGTGGTCTTTCCTCGAGCTAGCCGACTCATTTATGTCAGTCCTGTTAGTGTTGATAAAGTTAGTAATGGCAAATGGGTTTGCAACTGCGGTGTTTTATTCTTATTCGTTATAAGGAAGACGCTGCTGGCCCTCTCCTGAATTGTTTCCTTTTGTTGCCTCTTACGACAACCACGGACTGATATAGGGTAGTGGATATTCTTACACTGCCACTACGGTAGAGTACTTACATATAACAAATTATATATTTGCCCTTTTCATTAAACTTTTTATTATTTTTGAACATTTAATCAATTTGAAACATAATTTCGGAAAGAAATTTCACGCAGTATTTAATTTTTTTCTTAATGGATGTGATGATGATGATGATGATGATAGCCGTGTAGTGGCGGTTAAGACCATCCACTACCCCATATCTTTCCGTGGGTGTCGTAAAGGCGACAAAGGGAAACAGGCAGGAGATGGGCAGCAGCATCTTCCTGATAACAACAAAAATACAAAAACAATGCGGTTGCCAACCCGCTCGCCAAGCGGGGCAACTATGGCAAATACCCCCTATTAATGTAACAAATACACGGCCCCCAGTCCCCGGCGGCCCCGCTATTCCCGGCTATGGTGGCGACCATGATAATGGCGGGGCAGGGGGTGCTAAGAATCTCCGGTGGAGGTTCGGTTGCCACCTAAGACGACTCGACCTGGCAACATACAACGCGCATGAATAGAATAGAATAGAATAGAAAAATTTTTATTCAATATACATTACATGTGTAATTCTTATTGAAAGTCATTTTTTACTTTACCACTGGTTCGAAAAAATACCGTCTGTCCTGGGAAGAACCAGCAATAAACCCAGCGGGACATTTTTTTTAAATAAATTTTACAATATAAATGATTACAAACTATTTACAAAATTTATTTTAGAAACTGCTTGGCAGCGACCACCTCATTCCCAGGGGTTATTATCAACCATGTATTCATTTATACTATAATAACCCTTTTTATACAGTTTCAGCTTAATAAAACATTTAAACTTGGTAATAGAGAGAACCTGTACACTTTCCGGGACCTTGTTGTAATAGCGAATACATTGCCCCAAGAATGAATTACTGACTCTGTGGAGTCGAGAAACTGGCATCACTAGCTTGTGTTTGTTCCTAGTGTTTACAGAATGTATATCACTTTTTTTACTAAAATTATCTTTGTTTTTGTGAACATACATTAAATTTTCGTAAATATATTGAGAGGCCAAAGTTAATATATTAATTTCTTTAAATTTATCTCTAAGAGACTCTCGGTTTTAGATTGTAAATAGCTCTAATAGCTCTCTTCTGTAAAACAAAAATAGTTTCTGAATCAGCCGCATTTCCCCATAGCAAAATCCCATAAGACATTATGCTATGGAAATAACTAAAATAAACTAATCTAGCTGTCTCGACACTAGTGAGACCTCTAATCTTTTTTACAGCATAAGCTGCAAAACTTAGTCTGCTTGCTAATTTGGATATATGGGGGCCCCACTGAAGCTTTGCGTCAAGAGTGATGCCAAGAAAAACAGTGGATACAACAGGGCTCAATTCCTCCCCATTTAAAAACACATTGGTATTCAGATTTTTAACATTCGTTGTTGTAAATTTAATACATTTAGTTTTATTTTACATTTAAATGTAGATTATAAACGTTAAACCAATGCACTAATTTTGATATAGCATTATTCACTTCGTCACATTTAAATGATTGACGTTTAAGTTTAAAAATCAAGGAAGTATCATCAGCAAATAATACTATATCATGACTATCCCATACAAGGTGAGGTAAGTCATTAATATACACCAGAAACAGGAATGGGCCGAGAATCGAGCCCTGAGGAACACCCATTAGTACAGGTGACCCGGAAGAACTTTTACCATTGATAATAACCTTCTGCTTTCTATTACTTAGATATGAAATAATAAGTTTAAGCGCTGTGTTCTTGACACCATAGTACTGTAGCTTCCTGATTAATGTCTCATGGTGAACACAGTCGAAGGCCTTGGAAAGGTCACAAAATATACCCAAAGCATCCTCTGAATTCTCCCATGCACAAAAAATATGTTTAATAAGCTCAACTCCAGCGTCAGTTGTCGAGCGACCCCTTGTAAAACCGAATTGATTTTTATGTAGCAATTTATTAATATTAAAGAACCTTAACATCTGATCTAAAATAATTTTTTTCAAAAATTTTACTTAATGTTGGTAGTACAGAAATTGGTCTAAAATTGGCGGGGTCTATTGTACTACCCAGATTTAAATATAGGTATGACTTTACTATGTTTCATTAAATCAGGAAACACACCAGATTCGACGCTTATATTAAATATAGTGGCTAGATAAGGTGCTAATATATCTATTATAGATAAAATAACTTTAACGGAAATCCCCCATAAATCTGCCGTTATCTTAACATCAATAGCTTTAAAATATTTAACGATATCTTTTGGCAGTACTCTATGGAATTTAAAAGTATTAGAACAAGCCTTTACATTTTGTTTGAGCAATGATTCGGCGACAGTAGGAGAAGAATTTAATGATTTTGTTGTCAAAAAAGGAACATCAGTAAAATGTTTCTCAAAAGCTATAGCAACTTCTTGATCAGATCGCGTTAAATTATTGTTAATATTCAATTGAAAATCCGAGTTGCGTGGTTTGACCTTGCCCGTTTCACTATTTATTATTCTCCAGGTCATTTTAATTTTGTCATATGCAGATTTAATTTTGTTGCTTAAATGTAAAGCCTTAGCAGTGGAGCACACTTTTTTAAATATTTTAGAATATGTTTTTACATAATCTCTAAATATAACACTACTATTATATGATCTTTCATCATAAAGCTCGTATAACCTTCGCCTACTTTTATAAATTCCTACTGTCGCCCATTCATTAAATGATTTGCGACTGTTAAAAGAGATAGTTTTAGAAGTAAATATTCTACTAAATTCACAACTTATAATTTTAATTAATGTAGCATACATTTGATTAGCACTATTTTTAAACGTGATGGAAGTTTGTTAAAAGTGATGGAAGTCTTTTTATTATATTACTTCTAAACCTCTCCAAGCGATGTTCATTTATTGGAACAAACACAACTTTCTTATTTTTTTGTTTTCTGTGTATGTAAGGTAGTGATACTAACTGTCCACAGTGATGTGAACTTAAATTTTTAATAATTGATTTATGCAAGGGCTTAACATCTGTAAAAATGTTATCTATACAGGTCGCACTAGGCCCAGCAATACGTGTTGGTTCTAAGAATAAATTTACAAGATTATACGATTTAAGCAATGAGCTAAACTAAATACTAATGGAAGAAGTTTCAAGGAGATTGATATTAAAGTCTCCACATATTACAACAGACTTGTTCTGTTTACTAAGTTTGAGTAAAACTTCTTCCACAATCCTTTCAAAATGGTCATAACTAGCACATGGGGGTCTGTAAACACTTACAACAATGAGGTGCTCGAGCTCGACACAAGCCATTTCTACAGTTCGTTCAACAGAGAGGCTCACAATATCCTTACGTTCTTTATATAATAATGACTTATCTGCTAATATTAAGGAGCCACCACGTAAACTTTTTTCTCTATTGAAGGAACTGACCACCTGGTGTTTTCTGAAATTAAACATGAAATTATAATCTTTTAGCCAATGTTCAGTAATACATGCGTTGTATATTGCATACCCTGGGACTACTGCATACCCTAGCGTGCATACCCTGAGGACTGACGAGAAGATTGTGAAGCTGAAAGAAGAGATAAATAAATTACGCTGGCATATAATAGGATAATCCGATGTCCGAAGAGAGGGGGAGGACACGGTAATCTCCGAATCCAGCAACTTGCTCTATCACCGGAGGGCGACCATCTGTCCCAAGGAGGTGTCGGATTTGTCGTCCACAAGTCTCTCGTTAACAACGTTGTAAAGATTGAGAGTGTGTCGACGAGGGTTGCGTACCTTATACTCAGAATCAACAAACGGTATTCGCTGAAGGTCATACAGGTTTACGCACCAACCTCGTCACACCTCTATGAGGAGGTGGAGGAAATGTATGAGAATATCTCTAGAGCCATGCATTCCTCCAAAACCCAATATACGGTGTTAAGGTGAGACTTCAATGCAAATCTAGGCACAAGAGAAAACGGTGAGCTGAAAGAAGGGAAATTTGGAATAGGCCAACGGAACCCAAGGGGCCAGCAGCTTGCCGACTTCATAAAGAAAGAGGGACTCTTTATGATGAACTCCTTCTTCCAGAAGTGGCCCCACAGAAAGTGAACCTGTTCGAACCCCGACAGTTCGACAAAAAATGAGATTGACTTCATTATGACGACCAGACGACAACTGTTCAGTGATGTCTCCGTGATCGCGAGGGTGAAAACTGGTAGCGATCACCGAATGGTCAGAGGCACACTGAACCTAAACGTTAAGTTAGATAGGTCTCGTCTAATGAAGTCAACGCTCCGTCCCCCACGTGCTCCGTTCCAAAGTTCCGAAACCTTTCAGCTCGAGTTACAAAACCGTTTTCAGTGCCTAGAATACTGCAATGAAGTGGAAAATATGAATGACAAGCTCGTGGAATCTGTCCATGTGGTTGGAGCTAAGTTCTGCAAGACCCGCCGCAGAAGTACACAAAACTCTGCGATCACACTTTTAATCTCATGGCTGTTAGACGGAAGATAAAGCTACATTCTTCAACAGATTTGAAAGCATACAGGCAACTGACTAGTAAACAGTGTTAGAGCCACGCGGCAGCTTTCGCTGTCGCACGGATGGGACGGCTCGAACCGGGGTGGTACCACGATCTCACAGAATACCAGCGTGAAGTAGAGGTTTACCTTTGCGTTTCGCTTGGTGAGTGCAGGTGGTCGGAGGCCCTTTTTACTGGACATGAGGCATTCCATCTTAGTCCTCACGGCTGACAACGCATCTGCATTTTGATTTGTAATAGAGGATAGATGTAGATGTCTATTGGCCGCAGCAACCACTTACCATCAGGTGAAATGTGTGCTTGTTTGTCACCCTTATCCTATTAAAAAAGAAAAAAAACTGAACATACAGATCTCCAAATGCATGCGGCGGGACTTACGCAACTTCAATACAGCTTGTATTGAAGAAGCGATCAAACGGAACCAAGGCTCCAAAGTCTTTGCCAGAGATCCGTCTGCCAGAAAGAACCAACTGTCAAAGCAAAAGACCGAGTGTGGCAGCATCGTTTCCGGGGCACCTAGAGATTTTAAGTGAGATTGAGAACTTAGGCTGTACACGTAATCGTTGGAACCACACGCAAGTGTGAATAACGATCTAAGAGCGAGTCTTATCCGACACTATTCCGAAGATATCCCGGATATCAGTCTGAGCGAGATAAGAATGACTCTCCGGCACCTTAAAAACGGCAAGGCCCCAGGTGAGGATAGAATTACAGCGGAGTTTCTGAAAGCGGGTGGAAAACCGGTACTTGAAGTCCTTTAGAAGCTCTTTATTTCCGTCCTCCATGGCGGCATTATATCGGAGGCGTGGAGCAGAAGTGCGGTGGTTTTGTTCTTCAAGAAAGGTGACAACGCTCTCTTGAAGAACTACAGACCGATTTCCCTTCTGAGCCGCTGCTACGTGCTGTTTTCGAGAGTCATTACGAATCGTCTCGCACGCAGACTTGACGGCTTCCAGCCTCCCGAACAAGCCGGTTTCCAAAAGGGCTTTTGCACCATATATTACATACATACCCTTCGGCAAGTTGTACAGAATTCCGTTGAGTACAATTTGCCACTATGTCTGGCGTATGTGGACTATGAGAAAGTCTTCGATTCCGTCGAAATTTGGGCGTTGCTGCAGTCTCTTCAGCGATGCCAACTTGAATGTCGGTATATCGAAGTGCTGAAGTATTTGTACAGTATTTGGATAGCTATCGTAGCTAGTGGGGCGAGCACAGAACCAGAGTACGAAAACTATCCAATTGCAGAGAGGTGTAAGACAGGATGACGTTATATCCCCGAAACTCTTCATCGCTGCATTGGAAGACGTTTTCAAGCTTCTGGACTGGAAAGGATACGGTATTAACATCAATAGTTAGTACATCACTCACCTTCGATTTGCCGAAGATATAGTTCTTATGGCAGAATCGCTGGAGGAAATAAGCACAATGCTTAATGACCTCAATAGTGTTTCCCAACGGATAGGTCTTAAGATGAACATGGACAAAACAAAGATCATGTTTAATGTCTTTTAATGTAATTACAAACGGCTCGCATCCATTTTAAATATGGATTAATTCGATTTATTTATCCTGATTATTAGATAACAATCCCTAGATAGTATGCCTGCAGAGTAATAAATATTGAGTAGGGTGACAACTTGTACCGTGTAATGTGGTGTAAAAACTTTATCCTTTATCGTTCCGTGGGTGTCTTAAGACAAGGCGACCAAGGAAACAAATCAGAAAAAGAGCAGCTACGTCTTCCTCATAAAAACTAAAAAAACTGCGGTCACCCACCCGCCTGCCAAACCCAACCACTATAGCAAATATGAGGTAAAATTTGACGGAGGCCTATGTCCTGCAGTGAACTTCGATAGACTGTATCAGTAATCTGTCAACTTATTTATCTACTTTTTCAATGAATGACAAAAACATATTTTTTTTTTAGTCATCGTGACATAAATAATAATAAATGTAATTGCTACTTTTAACTAAGCGAACTCACATAATGTATATAAAAATTCATGTTATAATATATTATATTACGTTCCTTTTAATTTCATTCTTCTTTTTCATATATACATTCATCAGTCATAGAATTAAAGATCGAAATTTTAACAAGCTACAAAAAATTTAAAAACAATTTTTTTTTTAAATATACCATATTTTTAAAAGAAATTATAATTCTATTAAAAAGTAATCAGTAATCTCGGTATCTCATATTCCAAGAAATATCAAATACAAGTAGAATCGACTCGTTGTTTGCTTGCAGTTCTTTATAAGGCCTTATATTTTTTGCAGAAATAAATTGTAAGTTAACAAAGTTTTAACAATTTCTTACATTATAAAATGAGGTCCGTGGAGTCTACATACGGTGAAGTTCCGGAAACAGCTGTATCCGCTATTGCTCGTCGCTGCTGGTGATAAG
>JAVANC010000001.1:64128111-64261141 GCA_033319125.1 Parnassius glacialis | reverse complement strand
ATGAAAATGACACCCATGATGAAAAAATTGATACCTATTGCAGCCGCCATCTTGGATTTACATTTAGACAGCACTATCGGCTTCAACTTTATCGAAAACCATGAAAATGACACCCAAGATGAAAAAATTTATATCTATTGCAGCCGCCATCTTGGATTTACATTTCGACAGCACTATCGGCTTCAACACCCTCGAAACTCATGAAAATGACACCCATGATGAAAAAATTAATACCCATTGCAGCCGCCACCTTGGATATACATTTCGACAACCCTATCGGCTTCAATTCTCTCTAAAACCATGAAAATGACACCCATGATGAAAAAATTGATACCTATTGCAGCCGCCATCTTGGATTTACATTTAGACAGCACTATCGGCTTCAACACCCTCGAAAACCATGAAAATGACACCCATGATGAAAAAATTGATACCTGTTGCAGCCACCATCTTGGATTTACATTTCGACAGCACTATCGGCTTCAACACCCTTGAAAACCATGAAAATGACACCCAAGATGAAAAAATTGATATATTTTGCAGCCGCCATCTTGGATTTACATTTCGACAACACTATCGGCTTCAACACCCTCGAAAACCATGAAAATGACACCCATGATGAAAAAATTGGTACCTAATTCAGCCGCCATCTTGTATTTACATTTCGACAGCACTATCAGCTTCACACCCTCGAAAACCATGAAAATGACACTCATGATGAAAAAATTTATACCTATTGCAGCCACCACCTTGGATTTACATTTCGACAGCATTATCGGCTTCAGCACCCTCGAAAACCATAAAAATGACACCCATGATGAAAAAATTAATACCTATTGCGGCCGCCATCTTGGATTTACATTTCGACAACCCTATCGGTTTCAACACCCTCGAAAACCATGAAAATGTCACCCATGACAAAAAAAATTATGCTACTTGCTTTTAGTACGTACTACTATTATTTATTCTGTGCTTTTAAATATTGTAATAAAAAAATGTCTTATTATTATTATAATTAAGTATTTAAGAAATTTGGTTATTCGAATATTGTGTATTTGTACAGCGATCTTTTTGAGCCGCTGCAAACAACCGATACAATGTCCACTCACGAAGGTTACTGCAGCAAGACTGAAGCCAAACCAGTGGCATAACAGTCCATACCAGTGTCTCCATGTACACGGTAATTACTGTAGATGCACCGTAATTTGGGCTTAATCTACCGTCAAGGTAATATGGCATTACCGTGTCATATATCACCGTAATACCATTGTATACCGTAATGTGCTCAAATGCCGAGTGCAAGCGCATTTTCAGCCAAGTTAATGATACAAAAACGAAGAAAAGAAACAAATTTTTAACCAAAACTATAAATAGAAATATTTTTCACCCAGCAATCAATCAAAAGAAATAGCATATGTTTTTTAAAATTTTATTAGTAATTAATTAAAAGCAAACATATTTGGACTTAGTTTGGTTCATAATGTTGTATTTTTCTTAGAAAATCCATACTATAATTTTTCTTAGAGGTATTATTATGTCATGACAGTTTGTCCATATTGCAGTAGATGTCGCTTTTTTAAATTTAGCCATGCTAGGCCAATTTAGAATCAAACAAATTAATGAATAGTTTAAAATACAATCGAACCTTGCTAACTTACTATTTTGTTACAAAACAAATTTGTAATTAAATTTTCAGTATAATTTATTTATTTTACATTATTCCCTAAATATAATGTACTCTGTGGCCAAACTAAACTACTCATTACTACTCTGTGGCTGTAGCTTCCCATTTACAGAATTAATTTGTATACGAGGCGAACCAAATCAACGAAAATTTCGCCATTTTGGAGCCGAAAAAAATTAATTATAGCTAAACAAAACAAAACTACACTGCCATTTACATTCAGTGGCTTCCCACATGATAGACGAAGAGATTAAAAAATAGATTGAGTTAAACAATTAATATTTTCAAAAGTTATTGTGTTTACAAGCTACAGGGACATGATAAATCCACACCATAAGCCACTAAAACTACTTTTTTTTTTAAAAATAGCAATTAATCGATTTTAAAAAATTATTAATAAGTTCAACAATCATTTATCTTTCTAACAATGTGCTTTTTATATCATTTATATGTATAATATGATTGCTAGATACGATTTTATTCGATAAAATGTTGGAATCTTAATTTTTAGGCGATAGTAGAACACACCTTGCGCTTTCGCTTAAGGTATGCAATATTGCGTCGCTACAATTCTTTGTCACACTATGAAAGAATGCATTGTCTCTGGTGTCATCACTTACCATAGGAAACATAACAGTTTAAAACAGAGCAGTTTAATGAACTAGTGTTCTGTCAGAGCGTGGTACTTCTTCGGTCTAGGCAAACCATTATTCCAGCAGCTACATTTGCTGCGACGTAATTTAAATCGTTTACGGATTTAATTCAAGCTGACTTTATTGGCAACCTAGTACCGGTAAGCCAAGTACAGGCGACCCCCACTTGATGGAGTGACGACCCGGTAAGATAATGTAGGAGGTCTATGGATGCTCATAGGTAGATCAGAACTGTGCTTCATGGCATTGCGATTGGAATAATAAAGTAGGATACATTAGTGCTAAACAGACATTTAAAGAAGTTATTAAAACCATTTTTAAATTTATGGACTTCTCATATTTATCTTATTTTACAGTTATTTGGTTTCTGGCTCTCGATTTTGGTCATTAAAAAGCTGTTCTATTTATCAATGATATCAACAAATTTTCTAAAGGAAGTATTTGCAACTACACTTCCTGTATATTAGAATAGTAAGATTGAGGTTAAAATCAATTAACATGGACCACAACTTGCATAGTTTCAAATCAGCCATTCGACTACTGTCGTGAATCACACCGAACACAAACATTTTAAGATTACCAGGAGTAGTTAAAGAGAATATTAGTAATGTTATTGTCATTGCTAGTATTTAAAAAGTCCATGCCTATGTTCTACATGGTAGGACTCTTTTTCTATCTAGAATCTGTCTGGGTAACAACGCCATCTATTGGAGGCCACGATTCTCATAATTTCCTCTTACGATACCTATGTAACAAAATGAGGAGATGGATTATTTTGTGCTACCAGGACACATGCAAATGTATATGAACTCGAAAATGTCAAATCAAATGAGACAACGATCTTCTTATTACCAATTACGAGTACGATGCCTTGAACTATGATTTTTTTGTCATCCCTTGGTGATTACGTAGATTTTTTTTTAGTTAAAGTATCACATAGCGAATCGCTTAGCAAAATATTTAAGAAAAGCTAAATCCAGCAAAGAATTACAAGAGGCAGAAAAAAAGAAACTAAACATAAGCATAACTTTTATCAGTTCGATTCAAATTTTTATCAAGCAAATCAAATTTTTAAAAGATCAAAGTAAATCATAAATGAACACATTTTAAAGTTATTCAAAAGCAAAATATTTAACGATTACGATTATATATTTTAGCACATGTTTGAAGGATAGGTTAGCGACAACTTAACCCTATAGCGATTATAAAAGCCAATTACGTAATTGAGGTTAAATTTGACTTCTTTAGTTCAAATATTTATATCACCCAGCGGTTTAATCACTAAAAACTAAGGTTAAATTTTGCATAATTTTAAATATACTTGTTTTTTAAATAAATCTACTAATAAATCTGTAAATTAAGTTGCATTAATTATCTTTTAGATTTTTAGTTGTTTGAGCCTCATTTTGGAAACATTTGTTTTTATTTTCTAAGTTTTCAAGATTTTAAGATAGGACTAAGAGGGGGTTCAAGTTAACTAGACTGCACGCCCTAAGAATTTGTGTTCAGAGAGAGGCAAGATATAAAAGGATTTAAGCTAGGAAGGGCCGTAGAGTTCGACCGTTTTTTGGAGGCTGTTTAAAAGCCCACCCGAATGCCCGAACGAAAACAGAATGCCCTAACCTTTGTGCTTGTTTGCATTTCAAAGGCTGTAGAACATGAATGACTGCTAGAGAAGTGAACAAATTAAGTCGAATGTCAATCCGACAGGACATCTTGCCCTATATTTCGAGAAAACTGAAAAGTTCCCTATTCAGCGCAATTATAAATTTTAATTAGCATCGTCCCGATGCTAACGACACTACCTCAATGCAGAGATGTTCTACTTTTCTCAATAATTTAAGACTGAAATATCGTGTAAAATGTTATACTAAAATACTAGCTGGCCGGCAAACGTTGCTCTTTTCTTAACGATTGGTGGTGCAATGAGTTTAACTCCAGAACTTTGAACAGTGGTAGAGCCACGCGGCAGCTTTGCTGTCGCACGGATGGGTCGGCTCGAACCGGGGTGGTACCACGACCTCACAGAAAACCAGCGTGAAGTAGAGGTTTACCTCTGCGTTTCGCTTGGTGAGTGCAGGTGGCCGGAGGCCCTTTTTACTGGAAATGAGGCATTCCATCTCAGTCCTCACGGGTGACAACGCATCTACATTTTGATTTGTAATAGAGGATAGATGTAGATGTCTATGGGCCACAGCAACCACTTACCATCAGGTGGACTGTGTGCTCGTTTGTCACCCTTATCCTATAAAAAAAATTAGTTTACATTTCCATTTTTTCAATAACACGATCACTTTTATAAGGGTTCAGATTATGCCATTTTCTAGTATGGTACTAAACTAACATAATATGTTGTGAATACGAGTCACTATTAAACGATTGAAAAAAAAGGAGGAGGCGTACAATTCGTCTATATACAAGCACCAAATATATATTTTATAACAATGTTCGGGTATAAGTTATTAGCTTATGAACTGATTTTAATAATTATTTTTATTAGATAGGTTATGCTTCACGGTAGTTTCATATCAATTTGAAGAAAAAGTCTTTTTTTATAGGAGAGTGGCCAAACAAGCATGCGGCTTACCTGATGGTAAGTGACTACCGCCGCCCATGAACAACTGCAACACCAGGGGAACCAAGAGAATTGCAGATGCGTTGCCGGCCTTTTAAAAAGGAGCAGGCTCTTTTCTTGAAAATCGCTGATGGTAATCAGTTTCACAAGGAAGTTGTGCGAGGAAGAAAACATCTTCTAAATCGCACAGTGGTGGACCGCCAATCATCCAGGTGGTGTGGATGGTTTCGGGAATTCTGCTGCGATGTACGTTCGTGAAATTTGGCGACTGGGACTAATCCGAACAATTCCTCAGAGCACCACAGTGGTAAATGTGAATTCTATTTCTAATGCCCAAATAATCAAACCCTGCTCAATTTTAAGATGCTGTTAAGTCTTGTGCTGACTCTATCAATCAAAGAAAATTATTTTTTTTCGGATTTTATCGCGCATTTTAACTAATTTTTATATTCCCGACCTTTCGAGAACTTTGCACCACCCGTGGTCCCGTGGTCTGAGGTATTCGACGTCACAATGTCATAGTTAACCACGGCTACCTTCAAATTAACATTATTAATTTTTGGTCTGACCTACGCAGTAGGATTTTACAGTACCTTGAAGTCTTCCAGTTGTATTTCTTAATCCTTTAAGTCACACAACCACTTTGGCTGTTACACCACCGAGACTTACGGCATCTTAAAATTGCGTTTGAGTATTTGGTCGAATATAGAAGTAACCTTAAGCTTGGTTGACTCAAAAGGGTAAAATATTCAAATTTAAAAACAAAGTAAAAACCAACTTCAAAAACTAAAAGGAATAAAATAATTTTCACATACTAGCTTTTAAGTGCGTTTATTTTTCGATACGTTTTCTCTTACCACTGACTTTACTATTAATGACTTGCTATTTGTGGAAATTATTTGATTCTTTTTAAGTTTTTTCTGCGTTTATATACTTTTTTAAATAATTAAGGAATATGTTAGTAATATGACTAAAGCGCCACCTATCGGCTCCTATCATTGTCTGATTAACGTCCTATTCACATGCAAAAATATATTGTGTGAATATGACCTCAACAGAGCAGGTCATTCGTAAGTTCCGTTCAAAGACGGATCAACGATTAAATATTAAAATATGTATAATAATAATATTGTCCTGACTCCGGGCTGTTACTGAGAATTTCTTGACTGATAAACCCCAATAACTGATTTTAGCCCGACCCGGGATTCGAACTCGGGATCTCAAGTTAACACAATAGAACTAAATCTACGTTAAACGCTGATAACATAACTTTAAACGCTCAATAACGTTAAACAAAACCAACTAGGAACAGTTTTCATCAAAGTTACATAATTGCATTGCAGAACAGACCTGGAGAAGGCCTACTAATAGTACGCATTTGTGTCCCATCCCCGATCTACCGTGGCTTTTTTTTCTATTGCATTTTGATTCAACTAGAACTAAAGTTGTAAAGAGATTATTATTTTTTAATTACCGTTAAAGTATTCCTTACACAAATATTAAAGTAACAGAAATTAACATCTAAGTATCTTTATGTAATTTTTATGTTTAGCGCCGAGACGCTGACTCTTCATTCATTACATAAAACGATGAAACAATGAAAGATATGCTTAAGTTTTCCAACGGCTTTTAAATTAATGGAAGATTCATGGGAAAAACTACGATATTAAGAGGTATCAATTAATCTTCACTAACTGCACATTAAATGCTACATCACTCACCTTCGATTTGCCGACGATATAGTCCTTATGGCAGAATCGCTGGAGGACCTAAGCACTATGCTGAATGACCTCAATAGTGTCTCCCAACGGATAGGTCTTAAGATGAACATGGACAAAACAAAGATCATGTTTAATGTCCATGTCACACCTATGCCGGTAGTTGTTGGGAGCATTAAGCTCGAAGTTGTTGACGAGTATGTTTACCTGGGGCAAATAGTCCGACTAGGTAAGTCCAACTTCGACCGAGAGGTCAATCGACGGATTCAACTCGGCTGGGCAGCGTTCGGGAAGCTACGACACATCTTCTCGTCAGACATACCTCAAAACCTTAAAACGAAATTGTACAACCAATGCGTGTTGCCAGTGATGACATACGGAACTAAAACGTGGTCCTTCATTGCTGGCCGTATGAGGAAGCTAAAGGTCGCTCAGCGAGCTATGGAGAGGGCTATGCTCGGAGTTTCTCTGCGTGATAAACTTAGGAATGAGGTTATCCGCAGTAGAACCAGAGTAACCGACATATCCCAACGGATTAGTAAGCTGAAGTGGCAGTGGGCCGGCCATATAGCTCGAAGAACCGACAACCGATGGGGAAGAAATGTTCTCGAGTGGCAGCCTCGTACCGGTAGGCGAAGTGTAGGGCGTCCCCCACGAGATGGAGTGACGACCTGGTAAGACATGCAGGAAGTCGATGGATGCAGGTGGCTCAGGACCGTGCTATGTGGCATTCTTTGGGGGAGGCCTATGTTCAGCAGTTACTTGTGAAGGGCTGTAATGATGATGATGAAATGCTCACGCTAAGACCTCGATAAAGACTGGAAAATACTTGCTACTAATGCGTAATAGATCGACTGTCATCATTCTGTTAAAGTTTTTTTTAAACTTTACAAAAGACTGCTAAAACAATTGGCTGGAGGGCTATGCTCGGAGTTTCTCTGCGTGATAAACTTAGAAATGAAGATACGCAGTAGAACCATGGTGATCGACACAGCCCAACCTACATCAATCCTTTAATGAGAATTAAAAAACAAAATGCCAATGCGTTGTCACCATTGAATACTATGATGGATTGCTTCGTTGTAATTTAAAAGGGTTTCCGGTTCTCAAAACTCACCAGACGCATCATTGCATCCTAATGTTGCTATTTTATGCTGGTATTCCGCAAGAGTGTGGTCCTTTCCCAATCAAGCCAGCTCAATGGTACTACAGCATGGCTTCATAACTTTTCTATAAAAAAAACTTAATTCAGTTAATTAGGTTCCGTCAATTTAGTATAATATGAATATACCAAAATAAATTTTTAGTGTTCTCTGTCTTCACAACACAAGAAAGCAGTATTGAACCTTGAACATTTGCTATAAATTTTAGCAAAACTGACAGTTAAGTAACTTGCGTGGATTATGACCATGAATTGGCGGTGTAAGAATATCTACTAGCCCATATGGTCCAGTGGGTGTCGTAAGAGATGACAAAGGGAAACAAATATGTTAAACAGAAAATGGGCAGCAGCGTCTTCCTGATAACAACTTAAAATTATAAAAAATTGCGGTTCCCAACCCGTTTGCTAAGTGTGGCAACTACGGCAAAAATCCTGTGAGGTAAAATATAAGAGAGGCATATGTTCAGCAGTGGACTTTTATAGCCTGTAATGTATGGATGGATGAATGGTCCATAGATTCACAGAAGTACGTTAATTAATTACATGATGTGTAAGTCCTCCCATTTCTAGCCTTAACTCACATAATATTATGTAGTCCATAGTATCAATATATTGGATACGTTTTCAGTTTGATGAAGTAACGCAGTATGCAGCGAGATTCGTGCCTCATTGATCTTTCATGATTGCTTATACGAGTTACGCTGCAACTTGTTATTAAGTGAACGTCGCGTCGCCACTATACAGCATCGTCTAGACTAATTTCAAGTGAGATTCCAATCCAAAACTTACTGAATAAAACGTAGGTAATTATAATATACTTTTGGTATTAAAACATTTATGTACCATATATCAAAAAGCTGGGTGTGGCAGAAGAAGCATGAGAAGATAATAAATGCAGTAAAAATTTAGTTATAAGGTTTATGTTACGGCTTGATTTGAATGAGAGGGTGAGAAACTGTGTGATAAGATAAAAGTGTGATTTATATTATACATGATGTTGTGATCAGAATTAGGCAAGGAATGTTTCGGTGTCTTATTAGTGTAGAAAGCTAAAAATAATCAATTAGGGAAGAGTGACAAAATAAATATATGTTGCCAAGTGAATTTATTAAAGAACAATATATTTATTATTGGTAGTTTTAAATATGGATTTTCGTACAGGTCGTATGAGAAAGAAAGCTATAGTAATGCTTTGCAGTCTAGGGAGTAAAGTAATATCGCAGATGTATTAAAATCGATATGGAGTAGGTTGACTCAGTGAATACCTTAACTTCCAGTATGATGTTCCTCAGGGAAATATAGAGATCAGTGTATGCTACGAGTATTGCGATGAAGTCTAAAATAATATTGTAATTTTTATTAGCTGTATATTTATGGTCTTAATTTGCTTTGTAACCAAATTTATATAAGCATTATTTAATTTATTTGATAGTACTCATAGGGATAACTTGGGACTTAAAAAATAAAAATTATCATCGCAAACAATCTGCCAAGGATGGCAAACATCTACCGATCACTAGACCAACGAGGCATCCAGTAAAAACTACACTCACTAGGTGGGTGGACTACTTTTCCGCTTATACGATATGGTAGATACCATCCTCATATCTATGTCTGCAATGAATAAAGGGAGCCAGTATACTGGCCCCTATGAGGCAATCTATGGGAGACGAAAAATCAGAAAATCCTTCTCGATATTTAATTTATTAAGAGGCGACTATAAGAAAGGTCATAAATTTCTCGTCGCTTGACGAAAAATTTCAAAATTTTCAGGTGACTGTAATTGCGAGCGCCAATAAATCTACCAATTAGATATTAAGGAAAATAACCTATTGAAAAATAAACACAAACATATCATTATGAAATTATAATGGACCCGCCAAACATAGATCAAAGAATCGACAAGCAATGGGGAAGAATGTTTCTCGAATGAAAGGTGGCCAGCGGCGGAATTGTAGGGATACAGTTTACAAGATGAAGTGAAGACCTGGTAAGAGATTCGGTACGTAGGTATGGACGGATACCTACGTACCGTGTAGTGTATGTGCCTCCACCCTACTAGTACTTAAGTTTATTAATCAGTATAATTAAAGAATTAGTCTCAGCAACACGTCTTCTCTTTCATCAACGGTGGTAGAGCCACGCACCAGTTTTTGCTGTTGCACGTATGGGCCGGCTCGAGCCGGGTTGGTACCACGACCTCACAAAATACCGGCGTGAAGTAGAAGCTCTGCTTCTGCGTTTCGTCTGGTGAGTGCAGGTGGCCGGAGGCCCAATCCCCCCCCCCCCCCATCAACATGGTAGCGGAATTACACATTAGATACTAATTACATATTAGAATCCCTCGCTGAGCATCCACGACCATGTTATTCCAATCCTGAGCGTGGGTGCTCAGGCTGTCCCGCGTATTCTGGGGGGGGGGGGGCATAATTCCGCTCAAAAACATAACTGCACGGGGCAAACTGAGCAACAATACCAAGGCGACCCCTGCCACGCTATCCGTGAATTTCTGCAACATCAGGGTACTTCACTCTAACCTAAACGCCGTCCACTACTATCTCGAGACGGCGAAGCCGGCCTTGCTCTTCCTGACCGAGACGCAGGTTTCCTCTCCGGCTGATATTTCGTATCTCTCCTACCCGGGGTACAAATTGGAGCACACCTTTGTGCCTCGGGCTGGAGTTTGCGTGTATGTCAGAGAGGACATCTGTTCTCGACGCCTCGGCAGTCTTGAAGGTACGGACCTGTCCATCCTTTGGCTACGCGTAGACAGCGACGACCATCCGGGCGTCTACAGGTGCCTCTATAGGTCCCATAGCGGTAATGCCGAAACAGACCGACTCATCGACCACGTTCAAATGGCTACAGATTCCGTGCTACAAACAGATCCCATCCGCAGAGATCGTGATCCTTGGCGATTTTAACGCCCACCATGCCGAATGGCTCGGTTCACGTTTAACCGATCATGCGGGGAGATCAGTTTATGACTTTGCTTTGGCATATGGTCTGACACAACTGGTTACTTCGCCTACGCGGATTCCAGATGTGGAGGATTATACACCTTTCCTGTTGGAACTTCTGCTGACCTCTCATCCGGACGGATATCAGGTTTCCGTCGATGCCCCTCTTGGCTCTTCGGACCACTGTCTGATCCGGAGTATGGCGCCACTCACGCTCCCTTCGCGGTTGCGTTCTGCAGGTTGCCGCCGTGTTTGGCATTACAGGTCGGCGGATTGGGACGGAATGCGGTCTTTCTTTGCATCCTACCCATGGAGGCGGGTTTGCTTCTCGCCGGATGATCCCAGCGCTGTTGCTGACTCTGTCACTGATGTGGTGCTACAGGGAATGGAACTATTTATTCCATCATCTGTGGTACCCATCGGAGGCAGATCTCAGGCTTGGTTTGATCGCTCCTGTAAAACTGCATTACGCAGTAAGCAGGAGTGTTATCAAGCCTGGGTTGCGGCTTCGGCGACTCGGGATGTAAACACTAGCATACTTAAAAAGAAGTATAACTTCGCCTCCAGGTCCTTCAAAAGAGTTATTGCCAAGGCATAGTCAGAGCACATAGGCAGAATTGACGAGAAACTAGTTCGCCTTCCTTCGGGAACCCGTGCATTCTGGTCTCTCGCCAAGGCTGTCCAAGGGAATTTCTGTAAGCCATCACTATCATCTCTGCACAGGGAGGACGACTCACTGGCCAATGACGCAAAAGACAAAGCCGACCTTTTAGGCTCCCTTTTTGCGTCCAACTCGACTCTTGATGACGGGGGAAAATACCGCCGACCATCCCGCGGTGTGAGTGCTCCATGCCGGATGTGCTGTTCTCACAGCGCTCGGTTCGCAAAGCACTTCTCTCCCTAAACATCCGGAAGTCGAGTGGGCCTTACGGAATCCCCTCAATTGTGCTGAGGACGTGTACTCCGGAGTTGGCACCGGTCCTAACGCGTCTTTTCCGGTACTCCTACTCCCAAGGCGTAGTCCCGAATTCATGGAAGACAACTTTTGTCCACCCGATCCCTAAAAAAGGCGACCGCTCAGACCCGTCCAACTATAGGCCTATCGCGATCACCTCCTTGTTCTCCAAGATAATGGAATCCATTATCAACTGCCAGCTCATCCGGTACCGTTACCAATACGGTTTTCGTCGGGGTCGATCAGCTGGTGATCTTCTGGTCTACCTGACCCATAGATGGGCGGAGGCAGTAGAGTCGAAGGGGGAGGCTTTGGCCGTTAGTCTGGACATTGCGAAGGCCTTCGATCGGGTTTTGCACAAAGCTCTTGTTTCGAAGCTCCCTTCCTATGGGCTTTCCGAGAAATTGTGCAATTGGATCACCAGCTTCCTTGCAGATCAGAGCATCAAGGTCGTTGTAGACGGTGCATGTTCTGACTACAAGCCTATTAACGCTGGTGTTCCACAAGGCTGTGTGCTTTCACCAACGCTGTTTCTTCTGCATATCAATGATATGTTGCTAACTGGTAACATTCATTGCTATGCGGATGACAGCACTGGTGATGCTCTATACACCGGCCGTGCTAATATTTCTCGGGAAAACGTCTCCGAGTACCGGAACAAACTTGTGTCTGAAGTCGAGTCTTTGCTGGAAAAAGTCTCGAACTGGGATCGTCTAAATCTAGTCCAGTTTAATCCTCAGAAGACACAAGTTTGCGCGTTTACCGCTAAAACGAACCCCTTTGTCGTATCTCCTCAGTTTCAAGGCACTCCTCTAGTTGCCTCAGCCAGTATCGGAATACTCGGCGTCGACATATCGAGTGACGTGCAGTTTCGTGGTCACTTGGAAGAGAAGGCCAAATTGGCCTCTAAAAAGCTTGGCGTGCTCAGCAGAGCGGGACAGTGTTTCATGCCGGCACACCGCCTGCAACTTTACAAGGCGCTGGTTCGGCCTCACATGGAATACTGTTCCCATCTCTGGGCAGGGGCTCCCCAGTGCCAGCTCCTTCCACTTGACCGCATCCAGCGCAGAGCGGCTCCAATCGTCGACGACCGAGTCCTTTCCGATCGGCTCGACTCATTGGCGCTGCGAAGAGATGTTGCATCTCTTTGCATTTTCTTGCGCATCTACCATGGGGAGTGCTCTGAGGAATTGTTCGGATTAATCCCAGCCGCCAAATTTCACGAACGCACATCGCGGCAGAATTACCGATACCATCGACACCATCTGGATTATTGGCGGTCCACCACTGTGCGATTTAGAAGATGTTTTCTTCCTCGCACGACTTCCTTGTGAAATCGATTACCATCAGCGATTTTTCCGGACCGATCCGACTTAGGGACCTTCAAGAAAAGAGCGTACTCCTGTTTAAAAGGCCGGCAACGCACCTGCAACTCCCTCCCTGGTGTTGCAGTTGTTCATGGGCGGCGGTAGTCACTTACCATCAGGTAAACCGCATGCTCGTTTGCCCCCTCTCCTATAAAAAAAAATAAAAAAAATAACACCTGCCGACATCACATGGCGACCCTGCCAGGCGGTGCGCTGCGACAATGCATGCGCACCGCCGGGGCCTACTACATAAAAAAAGATAAATAAAAATATTATAAGAAATTTAAATTAAATAATGAAATGAAATGACAGATAAAATAAATATTATAACGGAATGGACGCAATACCGGATGTGACGAAAAATTAATAATTATGCATAGAAGAAGAGGCCACAATAATAATTGTCTGAAAATTTAAAAACTATAACGTATATAAAGTAATATAATATAATTATCTTTAAAGACCAAAACTCAAGAAACAGCAAATTAATTTAATAAGGAAAGGAGTAATTGTAATTTAGCGAGCTTTGTCCAGTAAGATATAAAAATTTAATCGAAAAGGAAAAAGAAGATATAAGAGGTAACATCGCATCAGCGTAATTTTTAACATTTGATTTTAATAATTTTTTATTATGTTTTATATTAAGTAAATAAGTAATGCATTAAATATTAAATGTATGGTATTAACAAGTAACTTGTATTTAACATTTTATAATATTTATAATATTTTAGTAGGTATTGTAAAAAAAATACAATATATTAACTTACATTTTACAATGACAAGATTCGTATTAAAGTTAATATATTTTTAAATTCAGCCCAATTTTTTTCCGTGATAAATTTTACTTAAATGTAAGTATACAATTTTGAAAAGGGATTTATATAAAAAAAAATCGCTATTATTATAAGTCATAATTATTTTTGTTCTTTTCTAAAGGCATTAAAACCTTAGAGTAACTATATAAATAAATACATAACCTTAATAAATGACCTTAATGTTAATATAACCTGCATAAAAATCAAAAATTGGAAATAAATTAATGTTTTGTTTAATATAAACTTAGTTGTAATAGTGATTACCAATTATTTTCTGTAGGTTATACGGTTTCTTAAATTTATAGCAATCCTAAATTTTTATTTGTTAATTAAATGTATAACTAATGCTAATATATTTTTCGATATAATTAAAAGTAATAGCGATGCGATGTAATTATACTATAAACTTCTGTGTCAGTTAGAAAATATTTAAAAGTATAATTTTAATGTGATAAGGAAAATAATAATTAAAAGAAGTTTTAATACTAATGTTTCTTAACAAAGTTAAACACGGACATGAAAAGTTGACATAAATTACCTAATTTTTTTGTACAATATTAAAAAGTGTATATTTAAAAGGCGTGAGGAATGAGAGAAGGAATGTTCAAATGTGTGGATACGAATGATGGAATTGCAAAGATTCGTCAATATTGGACTGATCGCCCAAATATTTGATGATGCTTAAAATCCTGGTATTGAAACCATTATGAGCGAGAATTATGAAAGTTAGTAATGGAAATGGAGTACGAAAGTATATAAAAGTTACTGATATAGTCAAGTAGATAACAGCAGGTACTATAAAGATAAAGAAAGAAATAAAAATTTATGAAGAGAATCAAAATAAAATAAAAGATGACCTTGATAAAAAATCATGGAGAGATACGGGAACGTCCATCACTGGTAAAGCATATAGTCCTCGAGCAGGGTATGTTTCCATGATTGGATGATAAAATCGGAAGTAACGGGTACTAGGGAACAATACCTTCAGTGCAAGTGTGATGTGAACGAGTTTACTCATGTTAGTACTATTGGGGACCAGTGAAGTCTTAAATTTGTTACCCTTAATAAAGGTACATAGAGGTCACATCCTTCATTGGATCATAGTGTGAACTTAGTTTCCTCCGTGACAATTGTTGGAGTCCTTTTAAAATGACTTAAACGTTGACCTCAAGGTTGTGCGCACAACCCAGGGTACAGTTTTACCTTGATATAATATGATAAAAAAAAAGTTATGTACCAATAAAATGAAATGAATGTTATGAAAAAGTAATATAATACCCAAGTAAATGGGGGGCCCATATTTATAAAGTACCCGCGTGATAAATGTCACGAAATAAAATATAAATGAAGTGAATTAATACTCCGATTCCCGGTATCTAATTAATAAATAAATATCAAGAAGAGAGAATACTAAAAGAAATAAAGCTAGCTAAAGGTCAATAATATAAGAAAGAAATAAAGTACGTACAACAATTATGAAAAAAATAGGCCTGACAATCAAAAAGGAATGTAATAAGATGTGTTAGTATGAAATAATTAACATGAGAACAATTAAAATTAGGAAATAAGGGGGATCACTGCCAAAGCAAAAAACAACCACACTTAAAAAAATTAAATATGATAAATACGTTTTCGCTTAGATATATTTTATATGAATTTGCAAAACTTTTTCATATTTTTAATAACTCTACCCTAAATTTCTCTTTTATGTTTTGTTTTTTGTGTTAATGTAAAATTTGTACAATTTTAAACAAAATTTTGTATATTAGTTACTAAAAACAAGTCCAAAATGTATTCCACTCTAATATTATAAGTTTCATAACACAATAGTATTTTTTATTATGGACAACGAAACATAAAATTATGTTTATCTGCTTTAAAAAAAATTGTCTCTTTTAATGTTAATAAATATTTTGTATAAACAAATTTAGGGGTGTAATAGTGTATATTTTAAAGTTCTGTCTCAATTAAGGTAAACATATTCCATAAAAGTCATAAGATAAAAAAGTAGTAATGTGTTTTCGACTATTATAAATAACTTAAATAATGAATACTCAATAATGTATGTAAACCTATTATCACAATGAAATGTAACTACATAAACTGTGTAAATTAAGAGAAAATGTTTAAAACAAATATTTAACGGTAAACTATTAGGACAGGTAAATTATTTTATTCACGGTATCATTTTATTGTATTGTTGAAAGTAGGTACCATCATACGATGTAATCTCAAACGTTTCCGTATAGGTACGTGTACTTTGGAATTTAAAACAAAGGTGTCATAAATCGCTTACGCAGATGGGATCACAACATGTATTTTGATCTGTCTGTTATTATGTTAACAAAATTGATTAGGTACGTTGCTTTGCATTGACTTCTGTGTTCTGGATATCTAAATACGAAATGTAATCAATTATTTTCGGTATAATATTGATTGAACTTTCAAATCATAACTTTTATCTATTACAATTTATTATTTTCTGAGAAAATAGTAGTGATTCCAACTTAGTTGTATGGATTATGAAAATAATTACTTGATTTAATACGATTTTGAAACTTATTATACTATATTTGCGATTAATTAGTTTAATTTTTTTTTTGTGACCAAATATTGTGAGCCTCAATCCCTGACTGACAATGATATATGTACCTAAATATTATACGAGACTATATTATGGTAATAATTCCTTGGCAAGTTTTTTTTCTTCTTTTATTTCACTAATGTTTTGAGACGGGTTAAGATACTTAAAGTTTTGTGTTGAATGGCAAGGAGTGTAAGTATAATTTATTGAGAGATTTGACTGATAAAAATAAATTCAGTGAGTGTTTTATACACATTGGTTAGAGTAAATTGACATATTAACTTATTTCAGTAATTAAAAAATGTTGGAATATTAATAGGTAAAGCACAAGATCTGGTAGACAGCTATTTCAGTGATAGTCGGGTGAGCAAACGAGTATGATGGAAATGCTAAAGTCAATGAGAACTTCTCGTAGACATCAGGGTTTTAGAAAGGATATAAAGTACATGTTAAAGTACGATGTCAAGTTAATTGCAAAACGCATTATTATTGTTGCCCACCTATATACCTACTTGATCATGTTAACATGTTGTTGTAACGTTGGTTAGTACCAAAAATACGACAGGTTTAATGACTTACGAAATAAAATCGCATGCGTATCCTGGATTGACTCAATAATATTATGTATAACCTGATCTGATCATGATCATGGGATTATAATCTTTTTTTTTATTATTTTATATTTCATTTAACTGTTTTATTTTACTCAATTTAGAAAATATATAAGTTTAATGGCTAAGTAACATTGTATTTCATTTTAATCTTCAATATTAAATTTATTTTTATGTAATAAAATTCAGGGTTCATGTCATATTATAATTAAATATTTCAATTCACAATGTAATTTACATGTAACCATAAATCATTCTTTTATTATATCTATCAAGAAAATAATATGTAAAAAAAAGTAAATAGAGAAAATTTCTTTTTTTTCTTAAATCGCGGGGAAGTTTAGTGTATGTGTCTCCACCCTACTAGTACTTAAGTTTATTAATCAGTATAATTAAAGAATTAGTCTCAGCAACACGTCTTCTGTTTCATTAACACCTGCCGACATCACACATTTGTAAGCGAAGAAGTCCCTCGGGAAGAGTTTTCTCATCGGTCTAGCGTCATTATTATAGTTGTTTGCTGTACCTTATCGTCTTTAACCGAAGAAGCATAATGACACGAAGTAATTTTGAAAACAATAACTTGGCTCTTGTACTACGTACGTAATGGAAAATAATATAGCTCTTTTACGTCATACTAAATGAAAATTTACTGTATTTTTACAAATCTATATTAATAAAAATAAATTGCCGAATGTAGTACTGGACTGGTTTTTGTGAATTTTTGTGTGTTTCAGTGGTTCCCTGGATCGTTAATATTCACAATTGGACACGGTAGGTGGCGTGTCCAATTGCCCATTTGCCATTTTCGAGATTAAGGCATCACTCATGCGAAACCGGGGTGGATCGCAATTAATATAAACATGTTTATTTTCGGTGTTGGCTTATACTATATTGTTATGATATTTACTTTAAAAGGTATCTAATAGTAACTCAAAATATTTAGTAATTGTTGTAAATTTAGTACGCTTAAATAAAAAGAACAAAAGGTTATTAGGTTATTAACCTAACAAAACATTAATTTAAATACTTTGATTTTAATTCGACTTTTGCCTAAAGTTTTCAGGCCTTACATGTATAATGGCTGGCCAAACGATTTAAATTAATTTTACGTTGATACGTTGACGTGGACGTATGTATGTATGTAATGGTATTGTTATATCAATTTTCATCCGTTTCGGGACGCCGAAATAATCTGAAAGGAGATGAACTTGGTTCCATACAAGCTTGGGCCCGGCGTGAACTAAGTTTAAATATAACTTGTTTTAAAGACTTAAACATTTGCTACGTACAACAAAAAACATATTTTTGTAAAACCTGGGGTTTTGTTATTATTTTGGTTTATTATTTGTAGGTTATGTAATAAAGTCACTCGTTCTTGAGATAAGTTGTAGAATAAAAAAAGTAGAATAAATTGAAAGGACACAAAAGGATACAGTTTTTTAGTTATTATTAAACAAAATACAACTCAAACTTTCTTAATTGTTTAATTATTTTCTGCAATAATTAATAAAATGTCATCTCGAAAAGCAGCCTGATGCTGTACATTGTCTGTTCTGTTCCTCTCAAAACCCAAGTAACACATTATTGTCATTATGTGGGCGCAACAACCTACTGCCTTGTTAATCAAGAGAAAAGCCACGGATCAAGTTATATTAATTCACGAAAATAAAAACACGAAATATATCCACAAACACAATTACAAAAAATGGAAAATCTGCAGTTGTCCCAAGTATATCAAATTGGCTCCAGTCAATCGAAAATATGGAATATCTTGTTAATCAATTAGAAAAACGGCATGATTTGACGTCTCTTTGGATGAGGCACTTTAATCAGGACCCGCTCGAAATTTTTTTTGGCAGCATTAGAAGCCACGGGCATGGAAATGTGTCGCCCACATGCGCTGGTTTCGAAGCTGCCTTCTCCTCTCTATTGATAAATAATATGAGCGGGTTGCATTCAGAAGGTTCAAATTGTGAGCAGGATTCATGTACTGTTTTTGAATCTTTGAATAATATATTTTTTGAAAGTCCCTCTGTGACGTCAAATCTAGCTGCTGAAACGCAAATTGATTATGAATACATAATGAGTAACAACATCTTCATAGATTTAGAAACAAAATTTAAGAATGTCAAAGTATTTGCACAATTGCAATATGTGGTAGCGTATGTTCTAAAGAAAATCAAAACTAAAGTTTTTAAAAGGTGTAGTGTTTGTAATATAAATCTATTAAATAAAGAAAAGGAGGATTTCTATATAACGTTAAGAGAACACATAAAAAACAAAAGCTGTTTAACGTACCCTGCTACTGAACTAATAAATTGTTTCTCAAATATGCAAGATGTTGTTACTTATATTATTCGAAATCATACATGTGACAAAAATATAAAGACTTATATTAAAACTATATTTTCGGTTGCAATAAATTACAATTTTATTTTTTTGCAATGAACATAAAAAAGGAATTATACAAACATTAGAAGATGTATCATGTAATTTATTTTTATTTACTTGGTGTAAAAATATTAACAAAATTATGAATGGTACGAGGATAGACATAAATAGAGATGATTTGAATGAAGTTATGGCATATAATTATTATGTGAAAAGATTAAAGAAAAAGCAATAAATAAAAAAAGTATTTTTATTTTAAATTTCCCTCTGTCTAGTTAAAAATTAATAAACTTCATTATGAGAATTTAATTTCGAATCTATACAGAAATAATTATTCTCAATTTTATCTTCATTTTTTGTTTATCTTAGAAGAAAGCCTATAGTATCTATACATACTATGTATACGATTTATGGTTATGTAGATACAATCACTAGTACAGGTTTAAATCTGAAGGCGGCGCTGCAAGCGATTTCGACGACTGATTACTCTATCCTGGTATAAAAAGATACTCTGTGAGTTTAAACTCGAAGTAACCAAGTTACCAAGTCTCCTTCTTGGTCTCCTTCGAAACGTGCAATGATCGACGACCATACAGCCTATTCAATTGTGTCAGATATTATTAAAATATTTTGTTTAGTTTAATAACGTAGCCTATTCAATCGATTTTGTAAATAGATTTCTTTTATTCAGTATTAATCTCTACAGATTCGCCCCAACGTTTCATTATTTTGAGTTTTTTCGATACTAAAGGCTATTTACAAATGGCCTTCATTATCTAATCATTAGTCATAATCATATTTTTATCTAGTTTGTCTATGATATTAGATTCTAATGCCATAGACAAACTACATAAAAATATTTTAAAAAGTTTTGTTTTTGCTATGGTAAAAGCATTAGTTTTCGTTATTCAGTTTCAAATTTTTTTTTTATAATTGTCCCATACACTACAGAAATAGAAACCATTTAATTATAATTAATCTATTACATTATTTTTGACAAAAGTGTGTAATGATGTTTCAGGTAACGTAATATTTTGACTATTGGGACATGTTGGAAATTGAATGACGGGGCTATGAAGAAAATCTGGACCAGACCACAAAAGTGTAGACGCGTTGATAGTATCAGCCTTCACTCAGCGGGATACGAGAGCTGCAGCTCCACGTGTGGCCAATCGTGGCTTTCTGCACCTCAGAAAACTATGTTACGAACAAAATTGTTAATTCCATGCACAGATGACACGGACACTCCCAAAAGCGTGTAAGCTGTTCAGACTCTTCTTGTGACGTGAAATGACACAAAGAAGGCAGAGTACAAGGATGAGTTTGATACACGCAGCCTGAAATAAGCCAACCCAATTTGGATGAGTGGAGCTTGGGTTGGTTAAATATATTATATATAATGCTTATGATTTATCTTTATATTACCTACATATTTTTACGTAAACTGTTACGAACGATGTCAAGAACCCAATTTCATACATCTCCTTTGCAGATGTATTAGGAACCGATGACAGTACAAAAACTTCAAGGCTATCACATAGTATTCTCACTAGGATCATCACAGTTCAATGTTGTTGCACATGAACAATATATGTTGTCTAAGTTATTTTAAAATCCTAATTTCGTACACGGTAGAGCCACGCTACAACTTTACTATGGTAACAAGAACGGGTTGGCTTGTCCGGGGAACAACTATACTATTATAGAATATCAGCGTAAGATAGCAGTTTAATGCTGTGTTTCGTATGTTGAGTGCTTAGAACCGGTCAAGTTTACGACAGCATTTTTATTGAGACTAGTTCAAAATTGGACTGAAAAAAGTAATCGCACTGGCGAAAATAATTATAAGTCAAATAAAAAGTAAATAAGAAAAATCGATAACATGCAGGACATTAAATCGATAAAATGTAGGAGTCTAGAAAAAACAAACGAATCGAGAACTTTACTCTTTTTTTAAATCAGCTAAAAAGAAGATAACAAATTACTTACATGGTACATGTTGACCCTACTTAATGATCTGATAAAATCTAGAGACTGAAGAGAAACATGAGACATGCACCTTGCTAATTTATTTCTTTATTATTACGTATAATAAAACTTTCGTCTCAATTTCTATACCATACTTTAGAGACGGCATTAATGTCATTGATATTTACTTGTTATTTTCTTGGCAATAGAAAAACTTTATGTATTAAATGAACTCAGAAAAGTTCAAACATTTAAACAAACAAGTATTGTGTAATATTTTGTTCCAGGATTTTGTTGTTTGTGAGACCCAATAACGTGAAATAATATTATTTATTATCGTATTTTAAGTTTTTTAGCACAGAACCTCATAATATTTTAAATATTTGTCATAACCGGTAAAAATGTTTCGAAGAACTGCTTCTGGGTCACAGTTAGTGTTGCTAGGTCCAGCGGGTCAAATTTCGGGACGGAAATAAAATGTATATTATAGAATTTGACAGAAAATTTCAAGTTTCGCGAAGACTAGCGCCATGGCTATAAGACTTATTTAGTAAGGACTTTACTTAAGGTATAATAATGTCCTCCAGACTGAATTTCGGTCGAGGCAGCCAGTATCAAGAGAGCTAGCATATGTAAAGTGCATTCTTTATACACTCACTCTGAAAGTCCGATGGGACACCAATCCGACACGACCGGAGAGAAATCAGGCTAACTCCAACTCCAACCGTTTAAGTGATTTTCGAGATACGGGTAAAATAATATCCACTACCTCATATCATCCCGCGGGTGTCGTAAGAGGCTTCAGAAGATGGCAGGGCAACGTAAAGGGTTGAATTTGTGGTAACTGTTGCCGAGGCAATTAGCGTTTGCTATACCAAACGTCTCGCCTCTTTGAATCTGCTTCCCTTCCTAAATTTAGCTATTTTACAAAATATGACGTAAGCAAGAAGCTTAATATTATATTGCTCTCCATTAGAACGCCTTCAACGATTTTAAAAAACAGAATGCGATGATTGACTCTCACATGACTCAACAAAATAATAAATAATATTCAACAAGTATTAGCGATAGGCAGGCATGTTGACAACCGTTGTTTTTATCAGTTTCAATTTTCAAGAATATTCTGTTGCTCACATGATTTATTTGTCCCAGTTACCTCTTACGACATCCACGGTAGGAGGTAGTGCATACTCTTTCGACAGCACTACACGGCGCTTTTGTTAGTGCGACAAAAAATATCAAATAAATACGTAATGATTTATAATGCTTATGAGAACACTATAATAAAACTACAATAACTATTGATTTTATAATACTTTTATGCAATGTAAGTAAATACGCGATAAAATCTATAAAACTAATTTCACTTACATTGCAATACATGCGACTCGGGCGCCCGTCGAGTTAATACATTCGAAGATTTTAAAAATTTTCTAAATTTTCAACAAAAAATATATATTTTAAGTTACAATAACATTTGATATTAATTAATACTAATTTATAAGATATTTTAATAATAATTTATAAGATATTTTAATATTTTTTATCTCATCGGACAGAGTATTTATTCATATTGAATAAAGAATACGCCAGTACATAATTTGTATATAGAAGAAAGCTGTTAACTGAGAACATGCCACGGACGACATTAAATACTTGAGACAAGTTCCTGCAATTCCCTTTTCAAGTATGTTTAATTTATGTTTTGCGAAGCGATGAGGCATGGCAATAAAGTCGGCATTTCATAACTTTTCCTGCTACAGCGACATTACCTTTCATTCGTTTCATATGAAAAATGCAGTTTCTAAATTAAGTTATTTAATATTTTATTAAATTTATATTACTCGTACATCTATTACATAATTATTTACGTACATGCATAGACTTGTTGCTGTCCAGATTGAAGTTCTTAATGACATATTTACGTGCTAATTTCTACGCGCGAGACAGTGAAAAAATGAAATGAATATGTTCAAGTCAAGTTAAATTTTCACGAAGGCCTGGAGGGTCTGTGAACAACGGGGGTTCGATCCCAGCTATTAACTCTTGATAAATTTGTATAAATTATTTTACAGTTATAAAATAAAAATAATTATTTGAAATATAATAATTAGGCAACATAATATGTCTGAGCGTTAGATTTTAGACATCATCATTGACACATTTAGAAATTAAATAAGAAATGGAATCTGGTCATGAACCCATTGCCCACCAAGTTTCAGCCGCGGAGGGTAGGGGTGCAGCGCATCGTTTCACGTTGTAACTTTTATCCCTCTGTGCTCACCCTGACCGTGGCAGCCGAGGTGGCTCCTACGGGCAGGGTGAATGGACAATCCTCCCGCCGCAGTCCACTAACATGCATATGGAGAGGGACCCGGGTCAGTCATCTCAATTTCTTTTAGTTCACCGTAGACGATCAAGCAAAGGCTACTAAGACCTACTAATCCTCAACGACAAGGCTGTTCGACTTAGAGGACGGAGTTTCCTAAGACATATTGCATACGTGGTAGAGCCATGCTGCAACTATATTAATATTATAGTTATAGCACGAATTGGTCGGCTCGAGCTGGGAAGGACCACGCTCTCACAGAATACCAGCGTCAAATAGCAACTAAAAGCTGCTGAGTTTCGTATGGTAAGTGCAGAGAACCGGAGACCCTTTTTCTGGAAACGAGGCATTCCATTTGAGTCCTCACGGGTGACAATGCATCTTCATTTTGATTGGCAAACGTGGATAGATGTAGATGTCCATGGGCCAAAGTAACCACTTACCATCAGGTAGACTGTGTGCTCGTTTGTCACCCTATACTATAAAAAAAGAAAAGACAAGACGTTATCTTTTTGACTAGATTCTAATTTATTCACATGAATATTAGTGCGCTATACGAAACCAAATGTTAGTTTGATACAGCTTTTTAAAGGCCCAAATTTTAAAGTAGGTACTTTATTTCGTCTTTACTCTAACGCACGGTAATAAATGTGCTGGTAGTAAAGCTTAGATGTGTGAAAATAGAATAAGTTTATCGTTAGGCAAACTGTCGTTATACTTAACAAAGATCTTACCTCAATCCTCAGGACATCGCTGTGAAGTTTGTATACGTTTACAAACTTGTTTCATAAAACTCTCGCAGTTGACCCAACAGCTTGTTGTATGCGATTATTGTTCCGCCAGTAGAGCATTGTGTGGAAGCGAGAAATATTATTATTTTTAGAATAAACAAGATTTCAATAAAATCGAAGTATTTTTTTATAGAATAAGGGTGACAAACAAGGACACAGTTCGCCTGATGGTAAATGGATGCTGTGGCCAATAGACATGTATGTTCAGTTGTTTCATTCCATGGACGAAAGTGAAATGCCTTGTAACGTAGAATTATACATGTTCTCCTATTGTTAAAACTGGAGCATAGTTGTAGACGAGCTGTTGTTTGGCAGCAGAGTTAGAAGGCTCTTAGTAGAAAGGAATACTTATCACATAACGTAAGTCCCAGGTTTTCTGTTTATATTCTTATGATAATAGACAAGCTTTCTGACATTCTTATTCAACATTTAAATTTTTTTTTATTTTGTAATTCGTCCATTAGATAGAATAATTAAAAGTAATATCAAAAAGATTTTATTTATAACAAACAACTTTAAATTCCACAGCTGGTTTAATTTTAATATACAATATTTTATTATATACAATTTTAAAATATTGTCTCCTTGTACCTAGATTTACATACTCCGCTCGAGTCTAGTCTGGAAATCTTCGGATTTTTTAAAAGGTATTGATAATAATTTTTAAATAGCTATAGAAAAAAATCTAAACTTAACTTTAAATGCAACAGCCTGGACTCAAGCTAATTAATCTATAAAATTTGGTTGTATTGGTGTGAGGAATCTTTCTAGCATTACATTGCCTGCTTTCCTTGCTTCCATGCATAGTGCCAGTGAATTATGTTACATAATTTTAAATAACGAAGTAGACTTGTGCTTTGCTACAGAGGCAGGGCACACGTGGCAAACGGTCCGTCCCGGTGTAAATGTTCCACTGGAAGTTAATCAACAAAAACGTGGTATCCCACTGTTTTCGTTGGTTAACTTCCGTAGGTACAGGGCGTGCAGAAAGATTTGTTTCATAATTTCCATTATGACCGAGATAAGGCAGGCATTCTAGCTGTTTCGACTGAGAAATCTAGTCACTGGTTACACGCTTTACCATCAAGTAATCTCAGCACGATACTTGATTGTGAAAGCTTGCGCATCACCGTAGGAAACCGACAAGGAGCGGTGATTTATCAACCCCATCAGTACCCCTGCGGTGGAAGCGTCTACAAGTTTGGGTTTCACGGACTTTCATGTAAGAAAATTCCTGGTAGGTTTTGACGACACGGTTCTTTGAACGATGTCATCCAAAGGGCTCTTGTCTCTATAAATGTTCTCTCGGTTTAAGAGCCTTGTGGAATATTTACAGACGATCGCAGGAGACCCGAAGGTATGACATTGATCTTTTAGGAGAGACGTAAAGCCCAAGTGTGGGATGCTACTTGCGTAGACACTTTAGCGGTCTCTCGTCTCAGGGGTATTTCAGAATAATGAAAGTGGACGAAGCGAAACAAGTATGTAAGGATCTTTGCAAGTGGAAAGAAGTGGTCTATGCCTACCCCTACGGGAAAGATGCGTGATTACATGTAATGTAATGTATGTTTTTTGGTGAGTATTGAGAACCATTATTACTGGACACACGGCATTCCATCTTAGTCCTCAGGACAACGCATCAAGGTGACTATGGGTCACAGTAACCACTTACCATTAGGTGGACTTTCTGTGCTCGTTTGTCACCCTTATCCTATAAAGCAGCTCCTATAAACAAGATCCTATTTTATAAAACGGTTAGAAACAGAAGTCAAATCGAAAAAAAGGTGGCCCGTAGTAGTAATCACTTATCATTAGGTATAATGTAAGTTAGTTTGTCACTTTAGTTTTATAAATAAATTATGTAATATGAAAAATGCGATTTTCATATTTACACCCACGATATAATATTTAAAAAAAAATCTAATGCGCTCTAATTCACACCCACCGTGATAAGGCATCCGCAAACGTCACGATTCTTCAACGCCATGACGTCATTATCCCTTATCTTCTTTTTCATTCCGTCGATTATCTTGAAGTGAAAGAACTTTTCTCTGTAAAAATGTTCTTTAACTACGTTTTATTCCCAAACGAAAAAAAAAATAAACTAGAATACCCTCCGACTTTCTGGTAAAAGACGGTCTATTTAACTTCATTGCCTGGACGCATAGTTTCTAATTCAATTTTATGTAATTCTTACATCAAATTCTTAGAAATAATAAATCCGATGTTTAAGTACTTATTTTCGTGATTATAGTTACACCAACAAATTTAAAGATATTTTTTCATAGAAGAAGAATGACAAATATTTGTTATATAGAATAACTTGGTAGATCCATGCTGCAGCTATATTACGGCACTAGCTAGAATAGGTCGACGCAACTAGGGAGGCACCACGCTCTCATAGAATATGAGGATAAAATAGCTCCCTCTCGATGCGGTATTTCGTATGGTAAGTGAAAGCATAGGATCCTTTTTACTTGAAACGAGGCATTGCATCTTAGTCCTCAGGGTTGACAACGCATCTGCTTTTTGATATTTAAGCAAGTATAGATGTAGATATCTATGGGTCACAGCATCCATTTACAAAAAAGGTAGCCAGTGTTTTATTCTGTAAAATACTCAAGAAATTCCTATCAATTTAGAGGTATGCGAGAAGAAATAAGTTTACTAATATACAAACGCGAACATAATATGAATTTTGTAATTGTAATTTAATAGTTGGTAGAACTTAGTACTTTTCTGCCTAGGAGTCTGTCTGCGCTGGTAACTCTCTCTCACTTATTTCTACCACCAAAAGCAGCACCTGCACTGCTGTGTTCCAGTCCTAAGGCTATAAAGAGTCAGTATAATCACAGACTGTTACGTGTTCGATTTTATTCGTAAGAGGTGACAACACATCTAGTAGTAACCAATACCTGTATTCTTTGTTTGATACTGGTTGCAGGTGTTCATGGCCTGCAATAGCTACTTAACATCAGTTCAACGACAGATTTGACTGCCTCGGTAGTCTAGTGCTCGTAAACACGATGGCTGATCATGAGATCCCGGGTTCGATACCAGAGTCTAGTCAACAACCTGTTGTTTTTTTTTAAAAACGTTACCCCCACACTAGGATTTTCTCCTGTGTCGTGGAGGCAGTTTACAAACATAAATTGCACAAGGACAAACATCCAGACATGGAACAATTATTTGTAGGCCATACAAATACTTGTTCCGTGCGGGATTCGAACCCGCGGCCCCCAGCGCAGCAACTGATTACTAAGCCACTGCGCCACGGAGCCGCCAGTTGTTGGGTTTTGATTTTAAAAAATCTCTGGCAAACTGGAGTTAGGAAGTTGGCGATGATTCACCCTTGTGCCTCGGAAAGCACATAAAGGGTCTTGAGCCAGTTCTCTCTCCGGTCGTGTCGGTTTACCGTCCTATCGGACTATGAGAGTGAGGGAATAGAGAGTGCACCTGTGCTTGCGCATACACTCGGGCACTATGATTCTGTCCAGCGCAGATGGTTAGCCTCTGTTGAGACTACAGTTGAGGACATTTTGAACATCAGTTAGCCTATAAGTTCGTTTAATATTTCCTTTATAAAAAAAATGTAGGCGTCTCCGTGACAATATCGCGTTATTATGTTGAATCAGCACACAAAAGAGATTTTTCCGAATGAGACTTGTGATGAAAATTGGAGCTTGTATAATAAATGAAAACGTTCGTCCCAATGGTTAGATGCTACAAAGGCGGCCAAACAATGCCTCAAGCGCTAAATGACTAAAATGAAGCCGATTCGAGCTTTGCGTCAGAACCATTGATTTCCAATGTTTTCGGAATTAGGGTAAATTTAAAAATATTTTTGACGCGTCATCAGAATTAAAATTTTACCCGATAAAGTTCACCCGAAAATCATTTCTTATGCGCGAATGCTCGACATTGAATAAAACTAAATTTACGAATTTTATCGCTTTTAATTTGACTTAATTAACTTGTTTTTAATTCCCGTCGTTTCTGCCTCGTGAACACCGTAGCAGCATTTAGGCAGCAATCGTTTTCTGGTCTTAAGGTAAACCTGACGAGAAGATGTGTCGTAATTTCCCGAACGTTGCCTAACCGATTCAAATCAGTCGATTGATCTCTCTGTCAAAGATGATTTACCTAGTCGGGCTATTTGTTCTAGGTAAATATAATCGTCAACAACTTCGAGCGTAGTGCTTCCAAAAGTTACCCGCATAGGTATGACATATGATCTTTAATACAAACAATTTATATTACTTTATTATTGTAATTGATCTATTACTTTTTTGGTAAAAAAAAATTGCAGCCTATATACGTCTATATACTATCCCTCTCATTTCTGAGAAGATTTTAGGGCTACCCGAATACGTATTGGCGAACTTCACATGTCTTCAAAATATTTTTTCCCTTATTTCTTAGACATACAGGTTTCCTCACGATGTTGTCCTTCACCGCCGAGCACGTGGTAAATCAACACTTAAATTGTAATTAACAATTTCATTGGTGCCGACGGGGATCGCATCCGGGTTGCTCGCGTATTTTGAAATTTACAGACAGCGCTTACAGCTGAGGTAAATATTTTATTGGTCAATGAAAAAAAAAACAAAAAGCAATAAATTTAATATATTATGTACAACAGAAATAAATATTAATGTTTATTTGTTTAAATGTCCATAAATTTTAATACAATTGCCAGTAAAGGATTCTATATTTTTTTTTCTATACAGATAACTCATTTATTTTTTATAAAGTAATTTCATAAAAAAAGCACCTAATATAGGAAAATACGTAAAGAATGTCTCAGATACTTAAAGAGTACATTTCGCTAGAATGGAATTTTGAGAGATAATTTGTATAGTAATAAATAACTGGTGCTTCACCTTAATTTACATTTTAAGCACGCAAGTAAAGCTAACAAAGCGCACTATCACGTACTACTTTGAAATTGTGATGCTCCCCATTTTCCACTCGAGGATTTTCTACCGACTTCCAAGAAGGAGACGGTACTCAATTCGACTGTATGTTTTTTTATGTGTGTTACCTCATAACTTTTTATTGGGTGAACCGATTTCTATGATTCTTTTTTTATTTGAAAGCTGGTACTTTTTATGTGGTTCCATATGAATTTGATTAAGGTCAGACCAATAGTTTTTGAGTTATTCTTAATAATTTATATTGAAGTTGGCTGTACAAAATTTTTAATTATTAAGATGAAACAATGAAATTATTAAGATAACTCTTTAACCTTATGTTTTTACTGCTCTCATCTTGAACCTTTAGTATTTAATCTTAGTCTTTTAATTTTAAACGTTATGATTAGCATTTTCTCCTGTACATGATACAGTTTTTTTTACAATGGCAATTTACATACGCCATAGACAAATTCAACTAACTTTAAAAAGAGGGTACATGTTATACGTTGTCACAACGTAGCAGATTAAATAACTTGCAGCAACTGGCTGAGTGGCTAAAAAATAATAATTTTTCTATATGTGTATTTTTTACGCACGGCAACATGAACGTTCTGTCGCTAGCAGTTTATCTGTAACGGTACGCCTTATAGACTTTCAAGAAAAGATCCTACGCCTTCCAAAAAGCTGGCAACACACCTGCAATTCCTTCGGTTTTACAGTTTACAGTTTCCATGGGAGGGCGAGATCACTGACCACCAGGCCAGCCGCATGCTCGTTGTTTCCTCTTTTATTAAACAAAACTCCAGCATTACATTCTCATTCCGTAAGAAACTTAAATGTTTGTAAATAACACTGAACTATCTACTGCAGGCGACTTGGATTAAAAACAAGGAGAGTTTTAATTACACGTTCATTAATTAAGAGTTCCCCAGAACGTCGGTGAGGTAACAGAGCTTAGGTTTGTTTTTAAGCCCGGCGGTCACTTAAATAAATAAAAAGAAATTTTATTTTTCTACAGAATCGACCGTTGAAGTTATGAAACAGAATACTGCGAAGGTAGTCTTTGTTATATATACTAGAATCAAAGCTATCATCATGTGTCCACAGAATTTTGAGTTTTCAAAGGACTGATGAAATTATTTATCGTGTGATGGTGGCGAATTACCTTAGTAATTCATCACCTCTTTTTAGTTTCTTAAAGGCGATAGGATATGATACATCTGTAGTAACCATCTTAATTACGACAGATGTAAAATTTCTAGATGGACAACGGGCAACACGTCAAAATTACGAGACGTTTGGTATTGCATTGGCCAATCATTCTATCAAACGTGGCGATTAAGACAAATATTCTCTACAAAAAGGAAGGCCAATGACCAAAAGTAGATTTTTACAAGCTGAAGAAGAGAAGAAGAAGAAAATGAAGCCATTAATAAGTAGGTTGGGCCACGTGCTAGTAAGATTAGTGTTTAGACAAGAAATTGGCGCTTCTACCTTTATCTTCTCTTACAAAAATTATATTCACGTAAATATCATCCGGAGAGCCGCGGTTACTTAAAGGCCACATTAAGTAAGTACATGCTAGAAATCAAATGCGGTAGATAGGATACTCGGAAATGGGCCTTTCAAAACTCTCAATGGATAACAAATAACAAACCTCATAAACGTTAGGCGGTAATTGAAAAGTGGTGCCAAAAGATTCGATACTTTTATGGGAAAATTATTATTTCTATTACTTACTAATAATGGCTTTTACACAGACTTTAGACAGTAGGCTTATACATTGTATTAAATTTTGCGTGGAATAAGTATGAGAAAAACTTTATTCCCTACTTTTATACCCATTTCCAAACTCACGATACTATTCTACACCATCTGAGTATTTGGATGTCCACCACGGTGCGATTTATTTAAAGTTTTCTTCTACGCACGACTTCTTTATGGGATCGCTTAACAACGTCAATTTTTCCGAACTAATACGACTTAGCGACGTTCAAGCAACGATTTCTACTTTTTAAAAGGCCGGAAACTCTTTGCTATTCACCCGGCGTTGCAGTTGCTTATGTGCGGCGGTCTACACCTACCATCAGGTGATCCGCATGCTCGTTTACTCTCTCTTCTATATAAAAAAAAACACACTTAAGGGTTAAACTTTCCTTCAAATTTGTAGGCTCCTAGAAATTTAAAGAAAAGTTCCACCTTTAATAAAAAAAATCCATTTTAACACTGACAGTAACGTAGAGTAGAATAAATAAAAAATAAAACCATATTCTCGAATTTAGACTCTTCTTCTTATTTGAAAGCGGCTCTAAATAATTAATATACGTATAAAGGTTACCTACTTAAAATTTATTTATGACCGTAATGTTCTTAATCTCTATTATTCGTCGAACATAAAATCCGCTGTTGTATTTGGCCAGTTCTCTTGTACAGAGGATTTGTCACAATTGCTATTCTTTGCTGCGAAAGGCAATGTTGTAGAAACAACTACTGTTATCTTTATGTATTCAAGTAATTATTACTAGAAGATGCACTAGAAAACCCGAAATGAAATTACAATGTCACATTACGTATCAAGAATTATAATTAACTTAATATTTGCTGAGTCCCCGATTCCTGTCTAAACTCAATTTGCGTCGCCCATTATTATGGAATTCTCTTACTCCGTAACATGTGTCATTTATTTAATGATCATGTTCTATATAGTATCTTAACTAAAATGTAATAATTCAGTTTGCGTGGCAAGCCGAAGATCGAATTTTGAGTCAATATTAATTCCACGTCCAAATATTGGAATTAATTGTGTTGACTTATGCTGAATTAATGATATTGCATTATTTTTATCAGCAACAATAATTATATCTGCCTCAGCTTTTTAAAAAAAGTTACCCCTACACTAGGATTTTCTCCTGTATCACTGAGGCAGTATACAAACACAAATTGCACAAGGACAAACATCCAGACCCGGAACAATTATTTGTAGGCCATACATATACTTGTTCCGTGTGGGATTCGAACCCGCGACCCCCAGCTCATCAACTCATTGATAATCCACTGCGCCACGGAGCCGGCAAAGTATATTTTATTAGAAGAAATATAATTAGAGATATTTATTTTGTTTCTACTCGGTTAGTCTCCGTTTCGACAAGTATACCCCAAATTTTGAAAACTAAATGAAACATGATTCATAATTTATATACATGGCAAAGCCGTGCTGCAGTCATATTACGGAAAACCACGCTTTTACAGAATATCTGAGTAAAATAGAAGCTTAAATTGGCGGTGTTTCGTATGGTAAGTGAAAAGGCCCGGAAACCCTTTCCACTGGAAATGAGGCATTCCATCTAAACCCTGAGGGGTAACAACGAATCCGCATTTTGATATCTTAATCGAGGATAGATGTAGATGTCTATGGACCACAGCGTCCACGTACCAACTGCTAGATCATCACCTTCATCATCATCATTACAGGCCTTAACAAGTCCACTGCTGAAGGCCTCCCCCAAGGAATGCCACAAAGCACGTTCCCGAGCCACCTGCATCCATAGAGTTCCTGCATATCTTACCAGGTCTTCCACTCCATCTACTGGGAGGACGTCCTACACTTCGCCTACCGGTACGAGGTTGCCACTCGAGAACCTTTCTCCCCAATCGGTTGTCGGTTCTTCGAGCTATATGGCCGGCCCATTGCCACTTCAGCTTACTAATCCTTTGGGCTATATCGGTGACTCTGTTTTATACTGCGGATATCTCGTTCCTATCCTCTTTTTTAAGTCTATCACGCAAAAAAAAAACGCTGATAATAGTCCTCTCCATAGCTCGCTGAGTGACTTTGAGCTTTCTCATATGGCCATTAGTGAAAGATCACGTCTCGAATACATAGGTCATCACTGGCCACATGCACTGGTTTACAATCTAGTTTTGAAGTATGCATGACGATTAGATGTATCATAATGTCCCAAACGCTGCCTAGCCGAGTTGAATCCGTCGATTGACCTCTCAGTCGAAGTTGAACCTACCTAGTCAGACTATTCGTCCCAGGTAAACATATTCGTCAACAACTTCGAGCTTAGTGCTCCCAACAACTAACGGCATAGGTGTGAAATGGACGTTAAACATGATTTTTGTTATGTCCATGTTCATCGTAAGACCTATACGTTGTGGTACACTATTGAGGTCATTGAGCATAGTGCTTAGGTCCTCCAGCGATTCTGGCATACGGACTATATCGTCGAAAAATCGAAGGTGAGTGATGTACTCGCCATTGACGTTAATACCGTATCCTTTCTGTTCACTATACCCACTAACCCATACTGGTATAATCTGCTCCAAAAAAAAAAACAAGCAATGCGTGTTGCCTATTGCTTGTCGTTAAATATGGGTCACTACTTTTATGTATATTGTGAATTTGTAAATATTTTTAAATCATCATTGGACTTCCTTGGGTGTTGTAACATATGAAAAAGAGAAATGAATCAAAATATCAAAAAAAAAAAATGCTGTTGCAAACCCACCTGCAAAGCATAGCAACTAGAGTGCATATTCCTCCTATGTTAAGCAATGTACTGTTGATGACTGTAATGATGATAATATTGATGACTAAGATTACAAAAGTGAACTTGCGGTCTTACTCGCATTTTTTAGTGAGCAACAATATTTCGTACGTTATAATATGTTCTCGGAAACAAAACACGTTCAGATGAGTTGCTAACTTTGCAATAAAAATCCCCCTATCGGTCGGTACGTAACTTCTTCACATATTAATTTCAAGAAAATTGAAAACCTGAGGAAAATAGCTGACTCGGAAAACAATAGCCGACTTTTCAATACAGGTACTTTTACATTGAAAAACGATGCTGACGTTTAGTTGGTAGTGGGGAGGAGGAGGGGACACAACTCTAATGAAAGATACCACTTTAAAACTAAATATTTCGCAAACGGACCCCTGAATTGAAACTAAGATGTTTCACACCCGCAATGTTTTTAAAATACCTATCCAACGATACCCCACATGATGAAATAGATGGGTAAAAAAAATCATTCTCCATTTTGCTTTTTATAAAAAATACTTTTATTTTAGTTACTTTCTACCTTAAATAGAAGTGTTTTTATGATTTTATTTCACACTTTTCTAGGCATAAATAATATCTATAACTATGCTAAATTACAGACTTGTACCACCTAGGGTCTCTCAGCGAGACCGCGGACGGACGGATGAACATGGCAAAACTATAGGTTTCTAAGGGTTCCTTGTGGTCTAACTACGGAACCCTAAAAATTGCGTGAATAAAAATAGCTGCTTACGTAATATTGGACAAAATCTCTACGAAGTTTAAGTTTACAAATGACTAAGTTGTACAAACTCGGTAACGACGTCCAGTGAACCAAGGAGGTCAGTAATTCAGTTCAGAATTCTTACAAAACTCCGTATGTCAAGTTTATTTTGCCTTTGAGTTAAATGGAAATATTTTGCAGGAAGCATGAGGTTAATTTTAAAGATAATTGTAGACGTTATTCAAAGTAGAATGATACACATCTATATATAAAATGCCGGTGTCCGTGTGTTCGTAATTCTTTTCATCCCAGACGTCTTAACCGATTTTGAATAACTTTTAATAGAGTCACCTCGTTGTTTCTTATTTACTGGTAATTACCCATGCAAAACCTTTAATTGCCCATGCGAAGCCCTAGTGAATCACTAGTTTAATAAATGTTTAATATTTTGTCATTTTTATTTTACAATCATTTGCCATATGTTCTTTTTCCCGATTTGTTTATGGGATTTTTATAAGAGTGAATAGGCTTTTGTCAAGCTAAGTCATTGCGCTTCACCATCTTCGGCTCCTTCTCCATTTAGCATCGGGTGGGGTGGCAGTCAAACACTGGTTTGGAATATTTAAAAATCTATGAAACAAAAATTAATAGTATTTTTTTAGAATGTCATAAATATTTTGTCGCCGTCCATATTTTCATCCGATTACAATTTGGGTGTCTCCAAAGCAAGAGTGTATAAGCTTTTGTTACGATAAGGTAATGCGATCAATAATGGGCTTCATAAACAGGTAAAATAAAAAGAAATTTGGATTTTTCTTACGATAAATAGCCTTAGCTGTATAATGGCGGTTAAAAATATCCACTACCCCATGTCTTCCCGTGGATGTCGTAAGAGGTGACAGTGGGTGTGGTAATAAAACAACAATATCACGATAATAGAACTGCATTTGCCAACCCACTCGCCAATCGTGGAAAGTAAGGCGATATACCCCTCAAATGAATAAAGTTACTAAGAGACGGCCCCCAGTCGCCGGCGGCCCCGCTATTCCTGGCTACGGTGGTGACCATGGTAACGGCGGAGCAGGGGGTGCTAAGAATCTCCGGGAGAGGTTCGGTTGCCACCTACGACGACTCGACCTGGCAACATATAACGCACGCATCCTGAGAACTGACGAGAAGATCCTGGAGCTGGAAGAAGAGATAGACAAGTTGCGCTGGAATATTATACGACTATTTGAGACCCGAAAAGAGGGGAAGGACACTAAAATACTCGAATCCGGCAACTTGTTCTATCACCAGCAAGGCGACCATCTGTCTCAAGGAGGTGTCAGATTTTCTCTCGTTAACAACGTTGTAAAGATTGGGAGTGTGTTGACGAGAGTTGCGTACATTATACTCAGAATCACCAAACGGTATTCGCTGGTCATACAGATTTACGCGCCAACCTCGACATACCCCAATGAGGAGGTAGAGAAAATATATGAGGATATCTCCAGAGCCATGCATTCTTCCAAAACCCACTATACGGTGTTAATGGGAGACTTCAACGCAAAACTAAGCACAAGAGAGAAAGGTGAGCTGAAAGTAGGGAAATTCGGAATAGGGCAACGGAAACCAAGGGGACAGCAGCTGGCTGACTTCATAAAGAAATAAGGACTCTTTATGATAAACTCTTTCTTCCAGAAGTGGCCCCACAGGAAGTGGACCTGGTCGAGCCCCGACGATGCGACAAGAAATGAGATTAACTTGATTATGACGAGCAGACGACAACTTTTCAGTGATGTCTCCGTGATCGCGAGGGTGAAAACTAGTAGCAATCACCGAATGGTTAAAAGCACACTGAACCTAAAGGTAAATTTGGAAAGGTCTTGTCTAATGAAGTCAACGCTCCGTCCCCCTCGTGCTCTAATCCATAGACCCGAAACCTTTCAGCTCGAGTTACAAAATCGTTTTCAGTGCCTAGAAGACTGCAGTGAATTGGACGATATGAATGACAAGCTCGTGGAATCCATCCACCCGTTCAGAGCTTATTTCTGCAAGAGCCGCAGCAGAAGAACAAAAACTCTTTCCGATCACACTTTTAATCTCATGGCTGTTAGACGGTAAATGAAGCTGCAGTCTACAAGATATTTGACAGCATACAGGCAACTGAACAGACAGATCTCCAAATGCATGCGGCGCTCCAAATGATCGCTTCTGCAATACAACTTGTATTAAAGAAGCGATCGAGCGGAACCAAGGCTCCAAAGTCTTTGCCATAGATCTGTCTGCCAGAAAGAGCCAACTGTCTAAGTTGAAAACCGAGTGTGGCAGCATCGTTTCCGCGACACCTGAGATTTTGTGTGAGATTGAGAAGTTCTATGGAGAGCTGTAGACGTCATCGTTGGAGCCACACGCAAGTAACGAACCAAGAGTGAGTTTTATCCGACACTATTCTTAAGATATCCAAGACGTCAGTCTGAGCGATATTAAGATGACTATCCAGCACTTTAAAAACGGAAAGGCACCAGGTGAGGATCGAATGGCAGAGTTTCTGAAAGCGGGTGGAAAACCGGTACATGAAGTCTTTCAGAAGCTCTTTAATTCCGTCCTCCATGGTGACATTACATCGGAGGCGTGGAGCAGAAGTGCAGTGGTCTTGTTCTTCAAGAAAGGCAACAACGCTTTCTTAAACAACTACAGACCGATTTCCTTTCTGAGCTGTGTCTACGTGCTGTTTTCAAGAGTCATTACGAATCATCTTGCACGCAGAGTCGACGACTTCCAGCCTCCGAACAAGCCGGTTTCCAAAAAGGCTTTAGTACCATAGATCACATACACACCCTCTAGCAAATTGTCCAAAAGACCGAAGAGCAAATAGTACAATCTGCTTTTTTTGCCTTGCGTATGTGGACTATGAAAAAGCCTTTCATTCCGTCGAAATTTGGGCGGTGCTACAGTCTCTTCAGCGATGCCAAGTTGACTGTTAGCATATCGAAGTACTGAATTGTTTGTGCAGTAGGGTATACGATGGCTATCCGAATACAGAATCAGAGTACGAAACGGTGTAAGACAAGGTGACGTAATATCCCCGAAACTCATCACCGCTGCATCAAGCTACTTGACTGGAATGGATAGGGTATAAACATCAATGGCGAGTACATCACTCACCTTCGATTTGCCGAAGATATAGTTCTTGTGGCAGAATCGCTGGAGGACCTAAGCACTATGCTCAATGTCCTCAATAGTGTCTCCCAACGGGTAGGTCTTAAGATGAACATGGACAAAACAAAGATCATGTTTAATGTCTATGTCATACTTATGCCGGTAGTTGGTGGGAGCACTCTGGGACACATAGTCCGACTAGGTAAGTCCAACTTCGACCGAGAGTTCAATCGACGGATTTAACTCGGTTTGGCTACGTTCGCGAAATTACTGCACATCTTCTCGTCAGGTATACATTAAAACTTAAAAACGAGACTGTACAACCAGTGCATGTTGCCAATGATGACTTTTTTTTTATAGGAGAGGGGGCAAACGAGCATGCGGCTTACCTGATGGTAAGTGACTACCACCGCCCATGAACAACTGCAACACCAGGGAGGAAATTGCAGATGCGTTGCCGGCCTTTTAAAAAGGAGAACGCTCTTTTATTGAAGGTCCCTAAGTCGTATCGGTCCGGAAAAATCGCTGATGGTAATCGATTCCACAAGGAAGTCGTGCGAGGAAGAAAACATCTTCTAAATCGCACAGTGGTGGACCGCCAATCATCCAGATGGTGTGGATGGTATCGGGAGTTCTGCCGCGATGTGCGTTCGTGAAATTTGGCGGCTGGGATTAATCCGAACAATTCCTCAGAGCACTCCCCATGGTAGATGCGAAAGAAAATGCAAAGAGATGCAACATCTCTTCGCAGTGCCAATGAATCGAGCCGATCGGAAAGGGCTCGGTCGTTGACGATTCGAGCCGCTCTGCGCTGGATGCGGTCAAATGGAAGGAGCTTGCATTGGGGAGCCCCTGCCCAGAGATGGGAACAGTATTCCATGTGAGGCCTAACCTGCGCCTTGTTAAGTTGCAGGCGGTGTGCCGGCATGAAATACTGTCCCGCTCTGCTGAGCACGTCAAGCTTTTTAGAGGCTAATTTGGCCTTCTCTTCCAAGTGACCACGAAACTGCACGTCACTCGATATGTCGACGCCAAGGATTCCGATACTGGCTGAGGCAACTAGGGGAGTGCCTTGAAACTGAGGAGATACGACAAAGGGGTTCTTTTTAGCGGTAAACGCGCAAACTTGTGTCTTCTGAGGATTAAACTGGACTAGATTTAGTCGCCCCCAGTCCGAGACTTTGTCCAGCAAAGACTCGACTTCAGACACAAGTTTATTCAGGTACTCGGAGACGTTTTCCCGAGAAATATTAGCACGGCCGGTGTATAGAGCATCACCAGTGCTGTCATCCGCATAGCAATGAATGTTACCAAATAGCAACATATCATTGATATGCAGAAGAAACAGCGTTGGTGATAGCACACAGCCTTGTGAAACACCAGCGTTAATAGGCTTGCAGTCAGAACATGCACCGTCTACAACGACCTTGATGCTCCGATCTGCAAGGAAGCTGGTGATCCAATTGCACAATTTCTCGGGAAGCCCATAGGAAGGGAGCTTCGAAAGAAGCGCTTTGTGCCAAACCCGATCGAAGGCCTTCGCAATGTCCAAACTAACGGCCAACGCCTCCCCCTTGGACTCTACTGCCTCCGCCTATCTATGGGTCAGGTAGACCAGAAGATCACTAGCTGATCGACCCCGACGAAAACCGTACTGGCGGTCACTAATCAGCTGGTGATCCTCAAGGTACCGGATGAGCTGGCAGTTAACAATGGACTCCATTGATTTGGAGAACAAGGAGGTGATCGCGATAGGCCTATAGTTGGACGGGTCTAAGCGGTCGCCTTTTTTAGGGATCGGGTGGACAAAAGCTGTCTTCCATGAATTCGGGACTACGCCTTGGGAGTAGGAGTACCGGAAAAGACGCGTTAGGACCGGTGCCAACTCCGGAGCACACGTCCTCAGCACAATTGGGGGGATTCCGTCAGGCCCACTCGACATCTGGATGTCCAGGGAGAGAAGTGCTTTGCGAACCGAGCGCTGTGAGAACAGCACATCCGGCATGGAGCACTCACACCGCGGGATGTTCGGCGGTGTTTTCCCCCCGTCATCAAGAGTCGAGTTGGACGCAAAAAGAGAGCCTAAAAGGTCGGCTTTGTCTTTTGCGTCATGGGCCAGTGAGTCGTCCTACCTGTGCAAAGATGGTAGTGATGGCTTACAGAAATTCCCTTGGACAGCCTTGGCGAGAGACCAGAATGCACGGGTTCCCGAAGGAAGGCGAACTAGTTTCTCGCCAATTCTGCCTATGTGCTCTGACTTTGCCTTGGCAATAACTCTTTTGAAGGACCTGGAGACGAAGTTATACTTCTTTTTAAGTATGCTGGTGTTTACATCCCGAGTCGCCGAAGCCGCAGCCCAGGCTTGATAACACTCCTGCTTACTGCGTAATGCAGTTTTACAGGAGCGACCAAACCAAGCTTGAGATCTGCCTCCGATGGGTACCACAGATGATGGAATAAATAGTTCCATTCCCTGTAGCACCACATCAGTGACAGAGTCAGCAACAGCGCTGGGATCATCCGGCGAGAAGCAAACCCGCCCCCATGGGTAGGATGCAAAGAAAGACCGCATTCCGTCCCAATCCGCCGACCTGTAATGCCAAACACGGCGGCAACCAGCAGAACGCAACCGCGAAGGGAGCGTGAGTGGCACCACACTCCGGATCAGACAGTGGTCCGAAGAGCCGAGAGGGGCATCGACGGAAACCTGATATCCGTCCGGATAAGAGGTCAGCAGAAGGTCCAACAGGGAAGGAAGGCGTTAAAATCGCTAAGGATCACGATCTCTGCGGATGGGACCTGTTGTAGCAAGGAATCTGTAGCCATTTGGACGTGGTCGATGAGTCGGTCTGTTTCGGTATTACCGCTATGGGACCTATAGAGGCACCCGTAGACGCGCGGATGGTCGTCGCTGTCTACGCGTAGCCAAAGGATGGACAGGTCCGAACCTTCAAGACTGCCGAGGCGTCGAGAACAGATGTCCTCTCTGACATACACGCAAACTCCAGCTCGAGGCACAAAGGAGTGCTCCAATTTGTACCCCGGGTAGGAGAGATACGAAATATCAGCCGGAGAGGAAACCTGCGTCTCGGTCAGGAAGAGCAAGGCCGGTTTTGCCGTCTCGAGATGGTAGTGGACGGCGTTCAGGTTAGAGTGAAGTCCCCTGATGTTGCAGATATTCACGGATAGCGTGGCAGGGGTCGCCTTGGTATTATTGCTCAGTTTGCCCCGAGCAGTTATGTTTTTGAGCGGAATTTTGCCCATCCCAGAATACGCGGGGCAGCCTGAGCACCCACGCTCAGGATTAGAATAACATGGTCGTGGATGCTCAGCGAGGGATTCTCCAGGGGTACTGGTACCCTCCTGGGGTAGTCTTTTGTGTAATTCCGCTACCATGTTGATGGGGAGGGGGGGGGGGAATTGGGCCTCCGGCCACCTGCACTCACCAGACGAAACGCAGAAGCAAAGTTTCTACTTCACGCCGGTTTTCTGTGAGGTCGTGGTACCAAGCCGGCTCGAGCCGGCCCATACGTGCAACAGCGTAAACTGTTGCGTGGCTCTACCACCGTTTTATGGAACTGAGACGTGTTCCTTCACTGCTGGCCGTATGAGGAAGCTCAAGGTCGCTCAGCGAGCTATGGAAAGGGCTATGCTCGGAGTGTCTCTGCGTGATAAACTTAGAAATGAGGATATCCGCAGTAGAACCAGTGGCCGATATAGCCCAACGGATTAGTAAGCTGAAGTGGTAATGGGCTGGCCATAAAGCTCGAAGAACCGACAACCGATGGAGAAAAAAGGTTTTCGAGTGGCGGCCTCGTACTGGCGGACGAAGTGTAGGGCATCCCCCACTAGATGGAGTGACGAGCTGGTAAAACATGCAGGAAGTCGATGGATGCAAGTGGCTCAGGACCGTGTTTTGTGGCATTCCTTGGGGGAGGCCTATATTCAGCAGTCGACTTGTGAAGGGTTGTAATGATTATACGATAAATATAAAATAGACTTTATATAAAATGTTTTCTTAACTTGGCCTTAAAGTATTATTTTTTAAAGCGTTTAAGTTAACAGCATTTAAATGATACGTGGTAAAGACATGCTACTACTATAATATGGTTGGAAAACGAACGGATCGGCTCTACCGGAGTATGACCTCGCTCTCACGGAATTCCAGCGTTAAATAGCAGCAAAATTGACAACGCATCTGCTTTTGATTCTTAATCTTCTTAGATGTCTATGGGCCACAGCATCTACTTACCATCAGGTGAACCGTGTGCTCGCTTATCACTCTTATTGTATAAAAAGGTAATAAGCCTATTTATTTGATAATTACGATCCATCCCGACTACGGGCAGGTGATTTCTGGATCTCGACAACTGCACCACCTACCGGATCCAATTGTGAATTTAAACCATCAGGGCCTCAATCAAACACACGCAAAAAACTCATCAAATTTAGTCCAGCCATATTCTAATTTTTGTGAGACGCACACACATTAGTTGATTGTTATGAATAGACATAATTCATTTTAAATTGTCCACGTTTAAACAGCGATTTATTGTCATTATTATGATTTTATTATCAAGCCAATTATCCTAATTCGCGTCTTCACACAGCATTTATGATATATTTTTTTTTAAATTGTTTCGTTTTTTCGCAGTAATTATAATTACAGAAACTCAGAACAGCTTATTTATGATTTAAAATTAAAAGTTTTCTCCTTATACAAAGAATCATCAATTTTTAAATTAGCACAGCATGAATCCAATTGATAAAATATATTTATCAAAACCAGGACAATGACGTTTCAAGCTTTGATAATATACACGCATGTATACAATGAAAGGATTTAAGCAAGCGAGTCAACAATTTGTAACACAGTACTTTAATTATGATACAGAACTTAAGTTCGACGACCGGATAAATTTAATTGCGGTAACCTAGTATTTTTCATTTGTGATACTATTCTTATATGCTATATTATAATTAAAACAGCATTTTAATAATAGTTTTTTACAGACATCCTGACGATATATTACCACTATAGCCAACCTTAAACAAAAACGACTAGTGTTGTCACTTCTGAGTACTAAGATGTAATGTATTTCAGCCTATAGGTAATTATACCAGCTCTCTATATCTTTCACAAAGAAGTTGTGATGATACCGCAAAGATAAGTAAGGGAGCGGTACGACGTTCTAAGCAGAAAAAGGAAATTTACCGCCTAGTAGTGCCACTACCTCGTTACATCCCGTGGGTATCGAGGCAGGCGTGATATAGGAAATGGGCAGCAGCATCTTCCTAATTACAACTCAAGTTAAAAAAGTCTGCGATTGCAAAAATAAATATACCACTTTGAGGCAATCTATGGAGGAGGCTTATGTTCAGCAGTTGATTATGATGTATTGTAATGGATAAATAGAATAACAATATAAAAGTTGAATTAAAACTACGAGGTCAAGTGCTCTTCGGCAGATTTCAAATGAATTAAGAATATTTTATTATTCTTATATGCAGGTTTCCTCATGATGTTTTTCATCACAGTCAATTACATGGTAAATAAGCACTTCAAACTCCAACTACCTTCTTCATTGGTACCGGAAGGCATCGAATCCGGATTGCTCGTGTATTATAACATTGACGGCGAGCACTTAACTTTAGAGCTACGTGGGCTCCGTATATTCCGTTATCTTACTAACGTGAGCAGTAAAATTTTATGGTTATGAAAGTACTATACAAAAAAAAAAAAGTAGTGTCAAGAGATACCATGCAATAATTCCTCCAGGTTTACACTGTAAATGATACAGGAAATACCCTAAACGGCTTCGGAAATTACTCGCGAAAGCTATGACGTGACCGCGAAACTACGATGCCTCTAAGTTGTAACCCTAATGTATCTTGTCCGTGTCCGTGCACATAAATATCTTGCCTTACGTAAGTTCCCTAAAAATATGTTTTTAAATTTTTTTTCCTATCACAAGTCTGCAAAAGTAATAAAAGTAACCAAAGCTAGGCAAAGGCCCTTTGGCATTAATTTGTGCAACAACCCTCACAACAACAACGCAATAACCCTTCCAGAAATAATAAGAGGCCTACGTCCAACATGGATACAGTATTTTTTTAGATCTAGATGAGTTATAGGTATTATTTGGTCTCTAAATATATACAAAACTTTTTCTGTTTATACCTCAAACAGTCAAACATTTTACGCCTATTGCAAAGAGAAAGTAAATTAAAAGTAAGTAAGTTATATTAATGGTTTGTTCACTGTCCAACTAAGTAAAAAAAAAATGAGCTTAATGTAATGTAAGTGAGCAGTTTAACCTACTTATGCCCCATATCTAAAAAAGTAGCTAATACTCTTCGATAAAGCGGCAGTAGCGTACAAAACAAACAATTCTCTTAGGAATATCTGTAATAATAAAAATAAGTTCTATATTCGTCAAAAATCAAACAAAGTTTGTACGACTGCCACGTTGTTTACGTGGGTCAGACTGGTTGCAACTTAGGAACACGTTATAAAGAACATTTAACCGCGCACTGGAATTGCAATCCCGATAAATCCCATTTTGCTAAACATCTCTTGAACACTGAATACAACCTAGCCAACGACCACTCCTTTAAAGTCTTCATACGTGCAATAAAGGGCTGCGACTTTGTGTGCTAGAACAGTTAGAGAAATTAAAAAAATAAAAATAACGTTGCACTGCTGAATTAACAAACATATGTTTCTAACTCAACTCTCTTAAATATCTTTTAGCCTGCTCTCTAATAACAGACAGCCTCTCAATATGGTCAATTGTCACCCTTACGGTGATCGGCGATTGGTTGCGTGGTTGGAGGGTAGGCGGGCGTTACACGGCGGTGTGTTTTCAATTTTACTAGCGGCTGCGAATATCGGGTCTTTATTGGTCGTATGTTTTATCGCATGTCGAAGTTGCTTGCTGCTTAAGTATGGAGCGATTGCGTCAGCGGGCTCTATAAATAGCAGTTGTTTTAGCTCAACGCTCACTTAGCGGTCAGCCACCGCAAAATCTACATCACCTAAAGATGCCTCGTGTAGAGGCGAAACACGTGTCGTATTCTCGTCAGTGGTATGTCTTTCCTAGTGTAGTCGTGTTGGGAGTAGTGATGTTGAGATTAGTGGTGACGGGGATAGTGCACGCAATTGAGTGAGGACCGGAGGTGCTCTTCAAACTTGGTAAGACCCATCATTTCAGTTTATCGAGCGGATGTACCCAAGGTAGATTTTACTAACTTTAATATAATGGATTTCCGCAAAGTAACACCTGATTTTATTATTTTATCGAGCGGATGTACGCAAGGTAATTTTTACCATCTTTAGTTTACTGGTAGATTATTCCACTCCTTTACTGTACGCATAATTATTATATAAATATTCCTTTCTCCTCTTTTTTATCTCGATTAAGTAAAAATATTGGATCACAATAGTGAAAAGAGGAGAAAAAATTAAGGCATGCCCTGCGCATACTCTTCGTCTACCATTAGGTAACTGTTAAAAAAAAAAAACTTTAAAACCCTATAAAACGATAAATATTTTAAAATATCTGTGTTTAACTCTATGAGTACAGAAATTTACATACAAATGTTTGTTAAAACTCTAACAACTTGCGCTAACACAAATGGTAAATATACTGGGAGATGGTGACAGAAAATGGTCTCCCATTTTCTCCTGCATGCCTTTTTAAGAATTGATAACTAACCCTAAAATATGAAAGATAGAGGGGTTACGAGCCCTTGCGCGTTTGCACGTCATAAAAAAATGGCTTCTCTTTGTGTAAAGAATTTAAGTATTTTTCCGTAACATAATATTGCATGCCTTTGTAATATAACGTAGTTGGAACAAATTTAAGTTATAATAATTGATGGCATGCAATTCGCAACGGCCGACGGGGCTCAAAGTGTTACGTAGAAATGAAAAAAAAAATAGAACATTTCTGTGTTTACAAATTGCATGCTGTTGTAAAAAATTAGTTTTTTTTTTAATCTCAAAAATACTCTACGAAAATTGGCATGCACCCTTCGTATAACCAAGGGTGGAAAATATTAGGAAAATATTGGGAAAATTCAATACAACTTGTACGTGATTTCAAAATGCATGCCATTTGAAAAATACTTAATTTTTATAATTTATTAATGTTAGCAAATTTGGCATGCACAACAGGAAGTTGTAAAGTAGTGGCAAGTATGACGAAAAAAGCAAAAAACGCTGTTATAATTTCCGTGACTTTATTTTGTATGCCATTCAATATTTCATTAAAAAACATTATTTTAAGGTGATAAAAAATGGCATGCATATTACACAAGCCTGACATAAAAAACTTGTGCAAAACTAAAATTAAAAAAGTCTTTTAACGAAAATAAAATAAGGAACATTTCCTTGTTTTTCTTTTCATGCCTTTTTGTACATTATTTGTAAATATTATTTTAAACTTCAATAATAAATGGCATGCATGTTAATTGATAAAAAATTACTTAAACAAAAAAACCGGTGCCAATACATTGGTACGTGGCTTTCTTTAAACTAAATTATTGTTTCCATTATTAAGTACTCGGGTTTACTTTATTAAATAACTGAAATATTTTATATAGTATATTGTTAAATCCAACAAAAAGTCACGCAAAATAAAATTATTTTTTGTGATCTTAAAATGCTTGTAATTTTTTATGAAACTCTCATTATTATTAAAAATACGATGTTGTTATTTAATACGCATGCCATATTCGATATATACTTAAAATAATATGTTTTTATGAAATGCAAAACGGCATGCAAATTAAAAACACAGAAATGTTTCATATATTATATGAAACTTTCATTATTATTTAAAATACGATCGTGTTATTTAATACGCATGCCATTTTCGGTTTATACTTAAAATAATATGTTTTTATAAAATACAAAATGGCATGCAAATAAAAAACGCGGAAATGTTTTTTTAATTTTTTGCAACTTTTGTTATTATTTATAATATAATGATCATGTGCAACATGCATGCCATTTGTATTTCAGAATTATTTGGTCATAAAATTAATATTTATCTTTATTAGAAATAATTTGAAATCACGGAAAATTTGTATTGAATTTTCACAAGATTTTCCTAATATTTTCCACCCTTGGTCATACGACGGGTGCATGCCAATTTTCGTAGAGTATTTTTGAGATAAAAATAACTAATTTTTGACAACGGCATGCAATTTGTAAACACTGAGATTTTCTATTTTTTTTTATTTCTACGTAAACCTTTGAGCCCCGTCGACCATTGCGAATTGCATGCCATCAATTATTATAGCTTAAATTTGTTCCAACTACGTTAAATTACAAAGGCATGCAATATAATGTCACGGAAAAATACTTAAATTCTTTACACAAAGAGAAGCCATTTTCTTTATGACGTGCAAGCGCGCAAGAGCTCGTGACCCCTCTATCTTTCATATTTTAAGGTTAGTTACCAATTCTTATAAAGGCATGCAGGAGAAAATGGAAAACTATTTTCTGTCACCATCTTCCAGTCTAAAATATCCTTTAGTCAAACTCTTCGAGCTTGGCGCCGCTGCACAATCTCTTGGAAAGCTTTAAGAATACATTTTACTTTGCAGATCTTTACGGTTCAGTTATTTTAACAGATTACATCTTGTTACTGTTAACGAGGTCAGATTCTCTTAAGTAATAATATTATTACAGTGAAAAAAGTGGCATGTAGTAGTGACGTTAGAGATCCGTCAGCTCATTTGTCTCGTTAGCATCGTAAGAAACAACTAACTTGCTCAAAATAGGCCTCTCCTAAAGAAGGATTGGCAACATTTTTATATCAAATAATTATAAGATATTACCTGTGAAAATATGATATAGAGGCAGATGGATGCAGGTGCCACTTCACCTTTAAGAAGTTAGATTGACAAGAGAGCAAACAGTTCACATAAAAGTAGTGGGCAACTGTAACTTATATACACCTAAATATTAAATATTTTTTAAGAATCAAAATTCAGGTGTATTCTCAAACCTGAAGACTAAGATGGAATGTATGATTAGCAGTAAAAAGAAATTCCTGTTATACGTTGCTTCTCTATGATAACGTGGCCATTATCTGATAGCTATGACCAATTGCAATTTTCCCCAACGGTTGTCGGTACTCTGAATTAAAACTTCATTTACTAGATTGAACGTACCTAGAATAGAAATGCCTATCTACTTTGAGTGATTTGTTAAATGTTGTTTTAAGTTAAAATTAAATCCTTTTCGTTCCGCAAAGTAATTTCTGATTCTATTAATTATTATAAACAAATTAAAAGCCATTTTCGTAGAATTAAAAATAATCAAATAATTTCACGTTTTAAATTCGGTGCTAAGACATTGTGCAGCATAAGCAGTTAGATTAAAGCCCCGACAACAGAATGTAAAATTATTTTACTACTTTTAAGTGGATTTAGATATATCGCAATATGAAAGTCGACTAAATAATTGTATTTAAAAGAAATCTCCCTTAGGGTCGGAAATTTCTTCTCCAAAATAAAAAAAGAATCATCAAAATTGGTTCGTTGTTAACGAAGATAACTCGAAACACAAAAACTACGGTCAAATTTAGAACCTCCTCAATTTTGAAATTAATTAGATAAAAAAAACAATATAATGCTTCTGATAAACTCAGACAAGTTCCTTATTCGAATTACAGCGGATTGGCAGTGGGTTTAACAGTTGCAACTTGCGACCGGCTTAGCCGTTGCGGTCTATATACTCGTATAGAGTACGAGTGATAGTTGCAATTTCCAGAAGCGATTAATACAGACAGCTGTTTCTATATTAAATTTCGCCTGTAAATAAGCGTTTGTAAAAAGTTCCGAACTAAAACCTAACAGATGGGAACAAACTTAACCAGTAAGGGTCATTCGTTTAGTATAGTGATGCACATTTTCGTTTTGTCCAGTTACCGTTTGGGAGCGGACTAAGAGATTTGTGAATACATCACCTCACTTCGTACCGCAGGTGTCGTAAGAGGCGACTAGGGGAAACGCTAGAAAATTCTTATGGGATTTGATAGCAGACGGTGTAACCGTTTTGTTTATACCAGACGTAAAAAACCGAAACTGGTTACTGTCAAACTGCGAGACGTCAGGGGCTCAGGGATTGAGATCACCAATCTACCTGTCATCCCATGTATTAAGGCAAATCCTTCCTAAGGTCGGTTCAGAGAGACTTGACAAAAAAGTAAGGCCCCCAAGCTCATCACAAATTACATATTATCTACATGCATACAGTTTGGTTTCTCAGTTTAGTTCTATAGTAGTAAAAGAAAGTCAAAGCATATATACATTTTATACTTAAACAACATACAGTAGTACTTAAGTTGCAAATTTGACAATTATATAACTCATCAGATTCACGTTTTATGCCTATAGTTTTTTTTAACGATAACATCCTAACCGTTACCGTTTTGCCAAAATAGAAAGAAAGCTTAATAAAACCACTCCAGCGAACATTTTCTCTACAGCAACACTTTATGGGAATGTTCCACTGGGGACACATTTTTGTTATAAAGTGTCGTGTTAGTTTTTGAAATGAAGACTAGCGATGCTGGTAACACAGCTAATATTTCTTTCAACAACTCTCAAGTAAGCGCGGTAAGTGTTTCACAATATTTATTAATTTATTTATTGTACCATCAACAAAGATCGCGATTTTTGTTTTTTAATTATATCCTCTAATAACCGATGACCACAACATGACTTATTTACAAGAAACATAAAAATATACTTACACATTAATAAAAGTACAAATAGAAATATCACACATTGAGATGACAATCTTTTAAAAATTATAGAATTTAGATTTACATATACATCTAAACAAATAAATAAAATTGAAGTGTCTGTTTGTAATGTTGACTTGAATGAAACGATCGATTTTGACGGGACTTTCACTAGCAGATAGCTGATATTGTAAGGTGTAACTTAGGATATCAAAATTCAGTAAAGCCATTCGGCGAGAAACGCTGAATGACTATACTGAATTTTTGATGAGAAAAAACCAACCCTCTTATCACTAGCAGCAACAAACAGTCACGTATACAATTCCTTTAGGAACTGCACTGAACGAGGACTCCACCATAGTATAAAGACAGGGAAGTACGTTATCTTCAAACAAACGCACTGCGCGCGGCTTGTATGTGTGCGCCATAGTATCTATGGGCGCCGCACGCACACTTAAACACAATCTCGGAATGTTTCTCCCTACGCCAGTCTGGGCTAACACCGCACGAGGTTCGCGCGTTACGGCTTTTTTACATACATTTACATATTTTTGTTGTATTAGTTGTCTATCAGACAGAGGAATAATTGTAACAAATTATCTACTTACGGTTATAAAATCGTAATTAATTATATTTGCAAAAGTTATTTATAAGGATGCGGATATATTACACATTAAAGTTTAATAACAAGTCGTTTCGTAATAGTCGAAACCGAAGAAAGTATTTTTCTGTAGCTAATTTGTAATTTTGTAATAAATGTGTGATTCAATATATATATATATGCTTGTATTAATTAAAAATAAAAATTAATATGGTCCTTTATGTGTGCAAAAACTATATTATGCCTATTAAAAATAAAAAATAACTAGAATATACTAAGTAAATAATTTAAACACGAGCTCACACACTGCCCCCGCCGGTTTATTTTATCCCTTTTTTTATAAATAATACTGCTCTGAATCTTAATACATTTCTGTATTTGTTAGGAAAACCATTGTTGAACTTTATCGACTAATGATCACTGAATTAGTTATACAGAGATGTATTATTTTTGGCAAGGGCCGGGCTTTAAACTAATGATTTGGTGACAATGACAACCCTGAGACAGTAGGCAATTATATCGCGGATTGGGCCGGAGTCAGCCTACTTCCCTGTCTTTATACTATGACTCCACTGACCGTTATTTTCCTCAGAAAAAGAAAAAAAATTGGACAAATATATAGTCATCTCTCAGAGCAAATATAATTGCGCCACTTAGTTTAGCTACTTTACTTGTACTGTTAGTAAATAAGTCTAAGTTCTTTAATTTAACTTATGAGTCTTTGTTATTAAAGGAATATCAAGAAAAATAATGTCTTTACTGTTACAGTATATCAAAAGTCCACTGCTGAACGTAGGCCTCCCTCATAGATTGCCCCATTTGTCATAGCTACTATGATTTGTAGGAGGGTTAGCCACCGTAGAATTTTTATATTTGGTACTTACTTATTAGAAAGATGCTGTTGCCCATTTCCTGGTTTGTTTCTCTCTGTCATCTTTTACGACAGCCACGGGAAGATATGGGATAGTGGATATTGTTTCACGGGTACTCTAAAAATCAAATCAACGAGAAAATTTCAGTAGAAAATTTTAAACATTATTTCCAGAACAACATGTGTATTGAAAATATAATCTATGTCGTAAAGGAGCGCGGACAGAAGTAAAATAGTTATGCTACTAAGCAAATTGTCATTATTTGCTTTGTAACATGTTTAACTGGGGCAAACATTTGCGAATGACTGTCGTCGTATTTTGGCGTTTGTTATGAATCTCTAGGAAGCTTAATGCTTTTAAATCAAACTTTCTTTAAATAATAAACTTCAATCACAAACTGTAGAAGCGTGCTCGTCGCGACCCCTGCCAGCCCTTTTCAGGGCTGCAATTCTACTTAGCTGCGCACCCATGTCAACGAGGGTTAGGGCGTCCCCCCAAGGCGACGCACACCAGCTCGTCCCCGTTGGTGTGGAATGCAGCGCGCAAAGCGGCGATGGGGACCGCCACCCGTCACGCACAGCCCGACACGGCGGAAGGTGGAGGACAGAATGCAGAGTTGGCACGTGGAATGTTAGAGGAGGCATGAGAGGTAAGACGAATGAGTTGATCGAAATAATGAAAGAAAGAGAATTAGATGTCGTGTGTATGTCGGAGACCAAACGGAAGGGCAGTGGTACTGAAGAGCTCCCTGGCGGGGCGTTAGCTCTATGGTCCGGAGTCCGGGAGAGCGAGAGCGCCCGCCAGGGAGTGGGGGTGCTGCTGTCGTCTCGGTTGGTCGATGTTATGACTGAATATAAGGTTGTGAACTCAAGACTTCTCTGGGTTCGCTTTAAATTGGGACTGACGAAGTTATTCCTTTTGGCTGTTTATGCGCCGGTAGCTTCGTCGTCCAGGGCTGAGCTGGAGGAGTTTTGGGAGAATGTAAGAGAAGTTCTAGATTTGGCTAGGGGAAACGAAAGAATTGTTGTATGTGGTGATTTGAATGGATGGGTTGGTACCGCTCGACCAGGGTACGAGTCGGTGCTTGGAAAGTTTGGCGATAAAAGGGTTAATGATGCTGGCAAGCTTATACTGGCGGTATGCAAGGAAAAGGGTCTTTTTGTGACAAACACTATGTTTAATCACAAGAAGATCCATATGTATACTAGAGAAAGTAAGAACGAGAGAAGTATGATCGATTTGTTCCTGGTGGATGACCGACTGCGAAAACAGGTGATGGATACGCGAGTGTTCAGGGGTGCTGACCTGGGAACGGATCACTATCTAGTGATTACTAGATTTAGGGGTCTGTTCGCGGGTTGGCGCTACCGGACGGCAGTAACAGAACCACAGTCGGTCTGTCGCATCCGAAGCTGGAAGCTTCAGGAAGCGGATACTAGGGACAAATATCATGCGAGGGTAGCCGAAAAGCTTGACAACATCGATGGCAGAAAAGAATGTGTTGAAAGAACATGGCAGAACCTTAGGGATGGAATGGTAAGTGCAGCGGAAGAAGTGTGTGGAACGATTAAAAGAGGCAGTAGTAAAAGAAGAGATGCATGGTGGAATGATGAAGTGAAAGAAGCTGTAAAGAAGAAGAAGAAAGCATGGTTAGACTACTTGGCCTCTAGTAATGATAAGGATATGAGAGAGAAGATGAAAGAAAGATATAAGCTGCAGAAAGTTCACACGAAAGCATTGATTGAGGAAGTGCGTGAAAGGTGTAGAATGGAAGCGGACGAAAGGTTATCGCACAACTTTAAGGAGAACTCCAAACTCTTCTGGAAAGAGGTTGGAAGGACCCGAAGTGGTGCGACGGCCTTAAGAATGAACAAAGTGCTTTCGAGAACTAATGACGTCCTCTCAGAAAAATCGGACGTCATGCAGCGATGGAGCGAATTTTATAGAGAAATGTATGCGTGTGATGATCTTAGTGAGGGATCCGGGGATGACGTCGAGACTGGTACGCCAGACCCGGACCTCGATGACACTGAGGTCATCAGTATGAAAGAGATTGAACGTGCGATTCGAAGTTTGAAATGTGGTAAGGCTGCGGGACTAGACAGAGTTACTGCTGAAATGGTCAAGTATGGTGGGCCTCGCGTCTGGGACAGCTTTCATCTGCTGTGCAATTTGTGCTGGCGGACGGGGGATGTCCCGGATGATTGGCGATTCGCAGTCATTGTGCCTTTATATAAAGGTAAAGGTTCACATTTTGACTGCGGGTGCTATCGGGCGATCAGCTTGACCAGTTTAGCAAGTAAAGTTTATTCGAAGGTTTTGACACGTAGGATGCAAGAGAAATCGGAAAGATTTCTATGGGAAGCACAATGCGGATTTAGACCTGGAAGAGGATGCACGGATCAAATGTTTTCTCTCCGCATGATCACGGAAAAGCTTCTGGCTGCTAACCAGAGGATTTTCTGTGCTTTTGTGGATCTTGAGAAAGCATTTGATAAGGTTGTAAGGAAGAAAATTTGGGAACTGTTGTCGGGGTATGGTGTGGATGGTCGATTGCTAAGGGCTGTGCAGTCACTTTACTCTGACTGTAAAGCCTGTGTGCGGGTAGGGCATGACCTGTCACCCATGTTTAGCGTCCAAACGGGCGTAAAACAGGGTTGTGTCATGTCTTCCTGGCTGTTCATACTGTATCTCGACAGCTGTTTACAGAAACTGAAAGATAGCTGTTTGGGTGTGAAATTGGGTGACATTAAAGTAAATTGTCTGCTGTATGCTGATGATGCAGTGCTTATTGCACCATCAGAGGCAGAACTGCAGGCATTAGTCACGTGTATGAAAGAGGAATGTGAAATTAAAGGTCTCCGTTTGAATGCTAATAAAACTAAGGTTCTGGTATTTGAAAGGGACGAAGAGAGAACGAAGTGTGAAATATGGGTAAATCAGAAATGTCTAGAACAGGTAAATGAAATTGTATACTTGGGGAGTGCTTTTAGCCGGGATGGAAGATGTGATTTAGATGTGGACAGGCGTGTCGCTGCCGGGAACAAAGTCAATGGTGCCCTGACAGCGTTAGTCAAAAGGCAAGGCGTAGTGAAGAGTGCACGCCTTGCAATACATAACGCAGTGTTGGTACCGACTTTGTTATATGGCAGCGAAACCTGGGTGTGCCAGAAGAAGCATAAAAGCAAGTTGAATGCAGTGGAAATGCGATCTCTTCGTAAAATGTGCGGCGTTACCATGGCCGACCGAAAGCGAAACGAAGAGATTCGCAATATGGCAGGTTTGAAAGATGACCTTATCACGAAAATTGATAAGGGCGTGCTTCGATGGTTTGGGCACGTTAAGCGAATGAGTGAAGACCGAATGGTGAAGAAAATATATAGCGCGAAAGTTAATATTAAAAGGTGTCGAGGTAGACCGAGACTAACTTTCGAAGACCATGTGAGCAAATTGCTCGAAGAGGGGAGGGTCAAGAGTACTCGGATACCTAGACGTGCATGTATGAAGAAGATGATGAATCTGAAAGAAGCGAAAGAGGTATGTAAGGATCGTGACACTTGGCGATCTGTTCTCTCTGGCTACCCCGTCAGGGATTGTGCGTGACGATAAGTAAATCACAAACAATTTGGGCGACATCGTCTATCTAATAGGTAACAGATACGCCGTACAACGCTTATGTCAGCTACACATCCGTTGTCACCCTGGAGATCTATTATACTCTTATAGAGGGATCTGTGTCCTTCTTTGGTTGAAGTTCATCGCACTTATCTGCGGACTGTAGCAGCCCTTACATTCAGGTGGACTGTTAGTTCATTTTTTTTGTCTCTACAGTTTTATAAAAAAATATTATCTAAATTTATTGTCAATAGCACACAGCCGATTTTATAATAGCCTGGAAATAGTCTAAACTGAAGTTAATAAATCTTCAAGAAGGCCTGTCCTGTACTCGGTTTTTTTGTTTGTTTTGTGATTGATCACTCGGGAGGGAAAATATACTTTTTCAATATGAGTTTTGTCTGTATCAAAAGTACAACGTTTATTGTTACAAGGTTTGTGCGGGAACAAGGATCTTATACTAATTCCAGAAATAATTCGGTTATTTCTTCAGGAAAATAAGATAATAATTAATAGCAGAGACCTAAAATTTAATATTGCAAGAGCGTTGCCAGCAGATGTTCATTTCGAATTTTGAATATCATAGCGTGACGTTCTGTCAACAGAGGTCGCTGTTTGTCTTTTCAGAATGTTCAGAGTTATATAGAAACGGAAACAGTAAAAGTGTCAACCGCGCTGACACTATACGTGTTGGAGACGCTGCATGACTGCGAAATATATTTTATATTCTCAGACATATTCCTCGCGAAGTTTTCTTTCGTCGCCGAGCATGTGATAAATCAGCACTTTTTTTTATAGCATAAGGGTGACAAACGAGCACACAGTCCACCTGATGGTAAGCGGTTGCTGCGGCCCATAGACATCTACATCTATCCTCGTTTGCGAATCAAAATGCAGATGCGTTGCCACCCGTGAGGACTAAGATGGAATGCCTCTTTTCCAGTAAAAATGGCCACTTACTTACAATTGCAATTAAAAATTTCATTGGTGTCGGCGGGGATCGAACCCGGGTTGCTCGCATAGTGTGGAATGTAGGGCGGTTAGCCACTGAAGGGCTGTGAAAATGATGATGAAAATAGATATTATTACATTAAAGCTGAAGTGGCAAGGGACCGGCCATATAGCTCGAAGACCCGACAACCGATGGAAGAGGAAAGTTCTCGATCGGCAGCCTGGTACCGGTAGTCGAAGTGAAAGACGGCCTTCCACTAGACGACGACCTGGTTAGATATGCAGGAAGTCGATGGATGCAAGTGGCTTTGGCTCGTGCTTTGTGGCATTCCTTGGGGGGGGGGGGGGCGGTGGGTGCTATGTTTCGCATTGTGACGTTATTGTTACGAATTGTGAAATGCTGTAATGATGATGGTGATGGTGATAATTAAAAACGAACTTTTATTTTTATCTATTCCCATCAAATTCCCGCCATAAAATATTTATAAAACTCACCATTAATTTGAAATATACTTCATTGTGCACAGATACCAAGCGCGCGTATGCATTAAGGCAGAATACAGAAGATATTTTAGGAGCCGAAGTTCACAATGGCTCATTTTTATTTAACTATGATGCACGTTTGCTTTTCTAACGGAGAAACTTTACCGGAGCTCTAGTTTGCATACTTACCAACGAATTTCCTTATTACCTTCCCTTACAACAACTTCTTGCAGTACATTTGCAGCTTAACAATACTGACAAACGATACAACAATAGGAAATATCTTTTCTTAATAATTAATAAATAAATTGTTTATTTTCTTAATAAATAAATAATAAATTATTTTAAAAAGAAGTAGTGGTGACAATGCCAAACGAGTAAACGGTTTACATAAAATCAAATATGCTCTGGCCCATAGACATATACGACTATTATTTATTGGTAAAAACAATCAAAATTCAGATGCGATGTCAAACCTTAGGACTTGGATGGAATACCTCTTTACTAAATATAAAAATCTACAATTCGAAGTTTCTAAAATTCCAGTGTACTGATATAAGTTACAAAAAAATTGCAGTTATCAACCGTAGCAACTATGTTAAATATCTCCTCTACGAGACTACGTATCGCATCGATATATATCTAACACTCCCATAAATGTTCAGCAGTGGACCTTTGATAGGCTGAAATAAATGAATGGAATGTATGTTCGTATGTATGTTAAAGGAAATTTTATTAAATGAACAGAAGGTACGTATAAATAATTGAACATAATTTATGACTTTATTTAAAATTACTTTTCCATTATATTTCTAATATTAAATTTAAATTATTTCTTTAATGTTTATGTAATAATTACTATGTATTAATTTAAATATACTTATACATGTGACTTTGTACCAATTACCCTCTGTATATATTTTTACATATTACTGTCATTTAAAAAAATCAATAGAATTTCATTAACATCTTACTTTTTAAGTATAATATGTACTGTGTTCCGGCACTTTTCACATTGATTATAAAATAAATATATTGGTAAATCCAATTGGGCATACCTTAAGCGCATTAATAAAATTACGTATAACATGATTATACGGAATTTTTAAAGCAGTTTAAATACATTTCGACAGCACTATCGGCATCAGCACCCCCGAAAACCATGAAAATGACACCAATGATGAAAAAATTTATATCTATTGCAGCCGCCATCTTAGATTTTCATTTCGATAGCACTATCTGCTTCAACACCCTCGAAAACCATGAAAATGACACCCATGATGAAAAAATTGATACCTATTGCAGCCGCCATCTTGGATTTACATTTCAACAGCACTATCGGCTTCAGCACCCTCGAAAACCATGAAAATGACACCCATGATGAAAAAACTTATACCTATTGCGGCCGCCATCTTGGATTTACATTTCGACAACCCTATCGGTTTCAACACCTTTGAAAACCATGAAAATGTCACCCATGACAAAAAAAAATTATACTACTTACTTTTAGTACGTACTACTATTATTTATTCTGTGCTTTTGAATATTGTAATAAAAAAATCTCTTATTATTATTATAATCAAGTATTTAAGAAATTTGGTTATTCGAATATTGTGTATTTGCACAGCGATCTTTTTGAGCCGCTGCAAACAACCGAAACAATGTCCACTCATGACGGCGACTGAAGCCAAACTAAACTACTCTGTGGCTGTAGCTCCCCATTTACAGAAATATCTTATATACGAGGCTACGAAATCAACGAAAATTCCGCCATTTTGGAGCCGAAAAAAATTAATTATAGCTAAAGAAAACAAAATAACACTGCCATTTACATTCAGTGGCTTCCCACATGATAGATGAAGAGATTAAAAAATAGATTGAGTTAAACAATTAATATTTTAAAAAGTTATCGTGTTTACAAGCCACAGGGACATGATAAATCCACACCATAAGCCACTCAAAGCCTTTTTTTATTTAAAAATTGCAATTAATCGATTTAAAAATTATTAATAAGTTGAACAATCATTTATCTTTCTAACAATGTGCTTTTTATATCATTTATATGTATAATATGATTGCTAGATACGATTTTATTCGATAAAAGCATTCCCCATTTTACAGTGGTAGAAAATGTATCAGGATGAAACATCTCTTGACAGTGCCAGTGAGCCGACCAGAAAGAACTCGGTTGATGATGATTCGGGTCGCTACGTGAGTTCAAGTGAATGATTGAACTGGGGTTCCCCGGCCTAAGTTAGATTTAGTTTGTAGTGTTATACTACTTACATATCATTTTACATTATTTTTCCATTCTGTTTTTGATTTTCTGCATTCACATTTTGCATCACTTTTCACGCTATCAGTAATACTACTAACATATCATTTTACACTATTTTTCCATTCTGTTTTTGATTTTCTGCATTTATATTTTGCATCACCTTTATTTCCATAGGATCCTGTAACGTTTTTACACAATAACAAATCATTTTCACTTCGTATTTTCACACTATCAGCACCTTTTAAAATCGCTGTCAATGGAGTCTTACCTTTTTCGGTCTTTTATTGAGTTCTCCGTAACTCTGCAATTTCAGGCTTCGTGCGCGCTGCCGCGCATTAGCTTTTCCTATATGAATAATATCTCATTTCTTACTTAAATGTAATGGTTTTTCAATTATAAGCCTGAAATCAAAAATTGTTAGATTTGACAACCATTATTTATATGGTTGTTATGGTAACTTTTATCCAAATTCGTCACTGGTCTGATGTTCTTAGTTTAATATTTCCTCATAAATACTCTTTGGCTCTAGGTCATATACAATAAATTTCCTTTTAATTTAAATAATTTCTCGTTCTCTCTAAAAAGGTATAAAAGCCGAACAATTGGAGAATACAGGGAGTCCTGCTTCAGTTATCAAACGAGAAGCATGTACTAAAGGCCTTATCCCGGGGCCGCATTGCCCCGGGATCCTGCAAGCCTCCATCTACATCCGAAGTCGTCGGCAGTCTACTTCAAGCGCGGGGATCCTACAAGCCTCCATCTACATCCGAAGTCGTCGGCAGTCTACTTCAAGCGCGGGGCCACACTACTCCGGGCGCTACGACTGCTTGCTCTAGGCGCTGAGTGCACCTACTACCTGCGCTACCTTTGGGCGCTACGACTGCTTGCTCCTGGCGCCGAGTGCACCTACTGTCCGCGCTACCTTTGGGCGCTGCGACTGCTTGCTCCAAGCGCTGAGCGCACCTACTCCAGGCGCTACGTGCGTCGGCTCCGGACGCTGCGTGTGCCCAGTCCAGGCGCTGCGTGCCGTCGCCGCCAAGAAACCTCAAGCTTCGCGTGTGCCTACTTCTACAAGCGCAGCGTGTGTCCTTCGACCTTTAGGCTCCACTATAATACTATATTCTTCTATTCTCCTATCTTTATTTTTTTAATCTAATTGTAATCTCACTTCATCCATCATCATCATATTTCATTTTTTTATAAAACTGTAAATACCTTTTTAAAAAAAATTTAATATATTATTTTCTTGTTTTACTTTTGTTGTTTTGTTGTTCTTAGGTTAGCTTCAATTTTTTTTTAATTGTCGCTTCACGACAAGTTCTAGTTAGAGTTTTGCAATAATGATAATGAAAATGATAGATTATTTAGTTTGCTACTTTACAGACAATATTAGCTAACTATACCGAAAGACAGTTCAAAACATTTTATAGTTAGCTCACGTAATTAATAATAATGCACTACAAAATAATGTGCGTTTTTTACATCGAAATCTATGTTACCATTACCTTGATAGTGTATTTTCTTCGCGGGACAGGTGTGACTAAGTGCTTTAGCATATAATGAGACTTCACACAAATATTGCTATAGAATTTCGAATACGAATACAGAGATTATTTATATTGTGATGCATTTTTATTTTCTTTTCATTATTTACCATAACCGTTACAGTTTCAGCCAACCAGAAGTCCACTGCGGAACGAAGGCCTCCCGTAGATTGCATCATATGAGGATATTTGCCTCAGTTGGCGCGCTTCGCAGGCGGGTAGCCGTAGTTTGTTTTTCTTTTTATGTTTATTTATATATATTAAAAGTTTTACTGTTTTAACCATAAATATTATAAAGGGCGGAGGTAATACCAGCTATCATTCTCTGCCAGTCACAAACTATGGCATTATGAAAAATTTATGACAAGTATTTAGTTAAATAATTTTTATTAAAATAAGGTTTATAATTTACACAATATATATGATTTGTCTGTATACATAAATATATATGAATACAGATAAATACATATTTAATATTTTTTTAGTTGTTAGGATGTCGCTGCTGCCCATAGTCTGATTAGTTTACCTCTGTCGCCTCTAACAACACCCACGGGACGATATGCAGTAGTGCATATTATTTTACTACTACCACTATACAGATTTTTTAAACCGACTTCAAAAATGTAAGAGGTTCTCAATTCAGCTGTATTGTTTAGTGTGTTACCTCAGATCATTTTCTAGATAAACTTATTTTGATGATTCTTTTTTATTTTTTGAAAACTGCTGCTTCTCATGTGGTCCCGTATAAATTCGATCAAGATCTGACTAGTAGTTTTTGAATTATCCTTAATAATGCGAATTTAATTTCTGTGTGTGCAAGTGAATAATTATATATCTAACAATTTGCTTGTAAACGGTAATGTAACGAAATGTATTAAAATTCATTCAACACACCTAATGTTAAACAGGTGAATACCAGTGTGCTTTTAAATGGGAGGAGCTGAGTCTTGTTGAATCCATTGGTTTCCTTGAAATAACATTTGACGCGGAGCTTCAATGGGACGCTCATATAACTAAACCAGCTACCAAATTTAGTTCTAGTGCGTTAGCGGTGGCTGACCGCTAAGCGTTAGCGGTCAGTAACCCAAGGCTACTACACTTGAGAATGCCTCGTGTAGAGGCGAAACACGTGTAGTATTATTGTCGAAAGTGTGTCTTTCTTAGTGTAGTGATGGTGAGAGTAGTGGTGCGGGGATAACTTGGGACGGGGATAGTGCACGCAATTCAGGGAGGGTGGGAGGTGCTCTTCAAACTAGGTGAGATACACCATTTTATTTTATTGAGAAGATATAGACAAAGAAGTTTTTCCAAATTTAAAAGTAGTTTCTTCTTGGTTCTTCCCAGGATAGAGGTTTTTTTCGAACCAGTGGTAAAGCTTAAATGACTTTCAATAATTATTCTTGGAATATATGTATATTGAATAAAAATGATTCTATTTTATTATAATGGTGCATACAACACAGCCAAGGGTTTTGTAGCATTATATTATTATCTGGGGGCACGGCAGTGCCCCCGCCAAGTCGAGCAAAAAAGCGGTACGGCCGTACCATCCTTTTCTCGAAGCAGTTCAGGCCATTTAAAAAGAAACCCTATTACTTCGTTATGGATAAAACTAGAAGCCTGAATTTTCGCTAACCAAGTAAGCATTATATAAAATCGGTATATTTCAAATGTCATTAAATTTTAACCAGTAGTTTAAGAATTGTAACTAGTCAAAGTTTCTTAATATTGTCACTCACTGACTGACCGATCATCAAAACTCTAAGGCACTTCCAGCAGATATAGAAACTTCAAATTTGGAATACAATTATTGTTTAATGTGTAAATCAAGGAAAAATTAAAATATTTCGCAATTTCGGTCCAGTTTTCGAGATACACCAACTGCATAAATAACTTTGTAATCCCATATAAATATATAGGATTGCAAAGACACATTTGCAGTAAATGAATCAGTGTACCTATATATGTATAATGTAATGGAATAATAGGTGTAGATAGGTACCTAGATATAACTATCTACAAAAAGAAATGAGACGCCATCAAAAACATAACTTGTAATAAAAGCCAAGTCTCGCAACTCAGTTCTTCTATCGTAAAAAGTTGTGAGATCCATGTAATACCAAATCGGTTAATTTATTTAGTCCCTACTTAAGGGTCCTTCTGTCTTAAATTATTACGTAATTAGCTAACCTAACAAAATCTTATAGTGACCATATCAATATCAAAAATCTTTTATGTTTTAAATAAATAAATTGACTTGGCAATCGCACTAAACAATGTAATTTAATATAATATGTATTACTTGAGAGAAACATTGTGTTTTCATGCGATGGCCAGGTAAATGTATTTGTTTAAAACATAAAAGATTTTTGATATTGATATGGTCACTATAAGATTTTTCGGGTTAGTTAACGATAGAAGAACTGAGTTGCGAGACTTGGCTTTTATTACAAGTTATGTTTTTGATGGCGTATTATTTGACTGAAAAGTAGTGTTCAAACATCAACTGGTTTGCAGGAAAATAAAAAATAGATTATTCATTCTATTTTTTAGCAGCGATTAACGTACAATGAAAAGTCGATTACAGAAATGATGTATTATACCTCACTTAATTTATGACACGAAACGGTAGTACGAGTATCATCCTTTATTTCCACTAATAAAATCGCATATTTGTCAGTTGCTGTCTGTATTGTAAGCCATTATGTTTTTTTTTATTTATTAAATTTTCATCATATCATCTTAAATAATTGTGGTAGCCCAGAGGATAAGCGTTCGCTGAAAATATCAAAGTGCGCGAGCAACCCGTGTTCACCGACAGCAATGAAATTTTCTGCCGACTTCCAAAAAGGAGACGGTACTCAATTCGAGTGTATGTTTTTTTTTTATGTGTGTTACCTCATAACTTTGTACTGGGCGAACCGATTTTGATGATTCTTTTTTTATATGAAAGCTGATAGCTTTCGTGTGGTCCCATATGAATTTGATTAAGGTCAGACCAATGGTTATTGAGTTATTCTTAAATAACCTATATTAAAGTCGCTTATATTGAAGTCGGCTGTACAAAAATTTTTAATTTTAAATTATTAATTTTAAGTTTTGATTTACCAAGTGCTTGACGGTCAAGGAAAACTTCGAGAGAAAACCTGGTATAAAAATTAAAAGCCATATTTCGGAGCATTGAGGCAGTGTAGCGAATGTTTCCATGCCCGAAACACTCTCAGATATGAGACGAAGCCTGTACCTAGCAGTGGCATGTAGTCAGGCTGTAATCTTACTTTGCTTTATATAATCTAGATTACAACCCTTCATAATAGCACTGCTGAACATAGGACACCGGTATATAATGGCATATAACACGGTACTGTACCACCTGCATCCATCGACTTCCTGCATATCTTACCAGGTCATCACTTGTTTTGTTGTTGGTTGCTACCCAATTCGTTTAACAGTACGACATTATCCAAAAAAAATTCCCAATCATTTGTCGGCTTTTCGAGCTGTACGGTTAACCCATTGCACCTTTAGCTTACCGACCCGTTGGGCTATGTTGAAGACTCTGGTTCTGGTGATATCCTCATTTTGAATTCTCTAATGTTTTACGAAGTAACAATTCACGCTAGAAAAAAAAAAATTCTGAATTTTTGAATTTCGTCAGACTTTGATAAACTTCTGGATATACCATTCTTTAGTGGTAACTATTTATACCTCTCCTTATCCTTAGCTCCGTTTTATCCATATCAGTACGTGTCAGTCACTCACTATGAACTCAAACAACACACACTGAGACTAAACCGCGGTGCAAAGGATGGAACGATATCCTACAAGATATTAAAATTGTTTCATAAACTACTAATATAACAACGTTCATTAGAGATAAGTATCCAGTGGCCTTGGTCATGCCTGACTTCAAAAACAGTTTGAATTCGAGTTGAAATTACTTTGAGCTTTCAACTCTAGTCGAATACTTCAAAGGATGATCTAATATCATCATAAGTTTGTCCGATCGATATTTTCATTTGATGTGGATATAACATATAATGTACAATATTACTGCTAATTCATATCATCGTATGAATGAGCAATAATATGGTGGTAATTATGTATAATGTGTTTTACACAAGTTTATACACGTGGTATAGCCACACCGCAGGCATAATATGGTTTTAGCACGATTGGTCAGTTTAACTGGAGAAGGACCACGTTCGCACAGAATACCAGCGTAAGCTAGCAGCTTAATATTGCTTTGTTTTGTATGGTGAGTGTAGAGATACGGGGACCCTTTTTACTGGAAACGCGGCACTTCATATTAGTCCTCAGTGGTGACAACGTATCTACATTTTGATTCTTATTTGAAGATAGATATCTAGGGGCACAGCATCTACTTGCCTCATTCCCAGAGGTCATTATCAGAGATGTGGTCTTTAATATTTACATTGACTTATGTTTGTAAGTTAAAAGATTTTTTTTTAATTGCTAAACAGTACATGTTTGATGATAAACCCTGGGGATGAGGTGACCTCTACCATGTTGTTTCTAAATGTTTTCGTACTCAAATGTACAACACATTATATTGTAACTTGTGTATAAAAATAAATAATAAGGATGAAAAACGATCACACAATCCAGCTGGTGGTAAGAGGCTGCTGAGGCCTATATACATTTACATCTATCCGCGATTAATAATCAAAGTGCAGGTGTGTTTTCACCTCGGAGGATAAATATGAAAGGCCTCGTTTCCAGTACAAACGATCTACGGTTCCCTACACTTACCATACAAAACAGAGCAGCATTACGAAGCTGCTATTTCACGCTACTATTTTGTGAGTGCGCGGTCCTTTTCCAGTCTAGCTGACCCATTCGTACTACTACATAGTTACAGCATGGCTCTACTACGTTACCACGTTACCACGTAAAAAGTTTTATGGTTCCCGTTAGATGGCGGATGACTCACTTGTTCACACAAGGGGACCCACCACCCACACCCAGACACGCGACGGCAGGTGAAGGGAAGGTGTTTACTTCTGGTACTGCGACCGTCATTCCGACTCCACCATAAACTGGCTCATAGGCGTGATCTTGTAATTTATTGCAGGCGATTTTTTGAGCTCCAATCAGGAATATGCAGCTGTCCATTTCCTATTCCAGTTTTACGTGGGTGCCTTTTACGACATCTACAGGATTATATGGGTAATGGTGATGTTATAATATTTATTAAGGTTTAACATTGTAATGATTTTAAGTTAATGAATGAACATGATTAGGGCTAATAATCTTTCCCTCGCCAGATGTTGCTAGTTGGGACTAAGGAGAAGTTATTTTTTATACATGTCAATAAAATTGAGAAGTTGTCTTTTTAATTGAAGTAGTTTTGAAGTAAAGTTTTTAAAGTAAATAAATACACAAACAATGCTTAAGTGCTTTGCTCTTATATTTTTTGCACACTGTATCTTTTTAATTATTTTATAATTAGAAAGATTCGTATTTTAATTTATCTACTTTAAAGTAATTATTATAAAATATGAAGAAATTTGCACAAAAAAAATTAACTATTACATACCTTTAACAAATTATCTTTTCCCGTCATGGATTGTCATTCCTAATGTTCACCTCATTCTTAAGTGGCGCCGTCCCGGTGGCAGAAAATGTCGTGAACATCCTCATGTCCTCCAGAAAAAGATCCCAACAGTATACTCCTCTTGTTATTTAAATTGTCACTAAAATTAATTTAAAAATAAAAGAGTAATTGAAAACTGAAGCATGTTTTATAATCAAAATTATAGACATAGGAATTTGGATACATCAGTGCAAAATCCGTCTAAGCAGACTGTTATCCTTATACAGCCCAATGGGTATTGTGGTTTTAATTAGAAAGCTCCACAATACAATAGACCTAAATAAAATTTTAATTGAAATCTTACGGGACAAAGCTGTTTGTACATTCTCGGCGTAGGTATCCTTTTTAAAATTATAGTCTTAAAATATTATTATTTTCTTAGCTTGAAAATTCACCACCATTACCACAGCCGAAGGCAGTTTCTACATTAATCGCTAGGCGTATATATAAAACTACAATGTCTTTTATTAGGGTTCCGTACCTAAAAAGGAAAAAACGGAACCCTTATAGGATCACTTTGTTGTCCGTCTGTCTATCTGTCTGTCAAGACCCTTGGTCTCAGGAATGCGTAGAGATATCAAGCTGAAATTCATATCAAATACTCAAGTCTACTGTCCCTTGAAGCTGTGAAAAAATCAAAGTTCTAAGCAAACGCAATCTAAAGATACAGCTGTTTGTGCCGCAAATATTATGCCGCAAGAGAATCAAAACCTACAGGGTACTTCCCGTGAACTCAGAAACTTAAAATTTGATACAAAGCAACGTATTATAGCACAGATAAAGGAAAAATTGCGAAACGCATAAATTTTTAGTTACATCATATAATAAAAATATTTTTAATAATTTTAACCTACGGATTTGTTCGGAACCCTCGGTGCGCGAGTCCGACTCGCACTTGGCCGGTTTCTTTATTTAGGTATTTTTATGGTTAAATATTGCGTTTTATCAACCCTTAAACCCTACTCATTCTAGGAGAAATACTATTTCTACCCAGGGGTTTTAAGGACCCCAGTATTAAAAAATTAATACTTAAAAAATAAAAAACAATTTAATTAAAATTATTATTTATTGTAATAATCTGCTTATTAGAAAATACCAAAAAATTGTTAATGATTTTTGTTAACACATTCTTGACACATAACCTCAGTATGTTTACCGCAATGAGGTTTTTGGCACATGCCACAGGTAACCTTGGTTTTTCGATCCTTACCCCTTGGGCACATTGCACATCTTTTTTTAGCAGTGGGAGCAGAACTTGGTTCTTGCAATGGCTGCTTCTTTTGCAAGATTCCACCTAAGAGAACTTGAAGATTCATGGGCAAAGAGGGCCATGTTAATCGTTCTTCCATTTAAGGGATGATCAGATCTATGGCAAGTTTTTTCAAGAAATGAAGTCTTTTTGTAATTTTTTTTGTGGCCATTTTCAGGAGGACATATGAATTAACACCTACTATATTCAGAAAGCCAAAAAAAATTTGCCATTGGCCACGTTTTTGATCTCCTAGATACGCTGTACTTGTGGCATAGCTGATCCATCAAATCGACTACGCATTTAGTTTTATTATAAAACTCTATCATCTCTGGTACTTGAATCGTTGCATCAGGATCTGCTGTTGCATGCATGGTTGACAACATAGGGACAATTTTTTTTTGTTTGGATTTTGGGGGGCAGTAAGACAAAAGCGTAAGTTCTCCTGTAAAGGCAAACTTTGCCGTGTTGCAATCGCGATCTTTTAACTCAAGAAAAGAAGGTGGAATTTCTCTTTTGTTTCTACGTAGTGTACCTACAAGGATCACCTGCTTTTGCAACAATTCTTTTGCTGCTGGTATTGACATGAACCAATTATCACAAGTGAGGTTGCGGTTTGTGCCATGAATTGTTTCAGTCAATTTCAAAGTAAAGAAATGAGCAGCTGGTACATTTGTAGGGCACAAGCCTTTGCTCAAATATACAAAAGCATCTAACATATAGGCAGTTTTAGCATCGCAAGTCATCAAAATTTTTATACCATATTTTTCTGGTTTACTCGGAATGTACATTTTGAAGATACATCTACCTCTAAAGCCCAGTAACATCTCGTCTAATGTACAGCAATCTGAAGGGCTATATACTTCACTCGAAACTTTGACAATGTGATCAAAAATGTTTCTAATTGGTGCTAATCTATCATTTTGCTGTCGTTCCTCTCTGGTAGACCGGTCGTCAAAACGCAGACAGTATGTCAGAAATTCAAATCTTGCTTGGCTCATGGTGGCACGAAAATAGCCAACATCTGAGTTCTTGTCAAACAATTCCTTGATGCTGACGTGATTCATGTTGAGTACCCCTGCTAAGTAGTAAAGTCCAAATAAAGCCTTGATTTCCACCACACTTGCATCCTTAGCAAAAGAAGGACGTATTTTTGTGGAACTCGATGCGTCCGCGTTTTCGTCTTCCGTATTCTGTACAGGTCTGTCTCGTTTATATTTTTATCTCTGTTTACCAATTTCAGCATTTGTATCTCTTACAATTTCTTCAAGCTTTTCATCAGAAAAAAAATACTCCATGCTTCTAGCTCTGTTGTTATTTCACGAGCTGCAGCTTTAGGTCCGGGAGGATGAAATAAAATATTTCTTCGTGGGACTCTAGACTTTGCTGGTTTTTCACCAGTCCACCTAAACCCGTCTTTGCCCTTCAGGTTGTTAGGTACAGGTAAGACACGAAAAAAATTACCTGAACTGTAATTACTCAATTTTTTCTCTGTGGCAACCCCGGTGACAAGTTGTAAAATTATTGCTCCCAACTATTTTTAAAAATTAAATATTGTAAATTAATAATATCCACCTCAATTTTGAGTTACAGTTGTTAAATACGACTTATTTGTGTTTGTGATATAAGTAAAAGTCAGAAGTACCTATTTTAATTACATACATTGTGTTTAGTGTTTCAACCAAAAGTAACAGCTGTAACGAACATCGTTTAAACGTATTGTAAGTGTAATTCTTGTTATCCCTTTAACATTTTTAGATTTACCTATAAAGTAAGTGTTGTTGTGGATTTCATTTTGAATTATTTACATGATAATTTAATTTGAGATCTGTAAATAAGCCCATACATTTCGAAATTTGCTTACTCTGCTTCTTTGGTTTTCTTTCTTTGTTTTCTTTTGCTATTTACATTTAATAGTAAAATGAATACACGCAACGCCAAAACGCGCCAATTGGAGAACCAACTTCAAATGGCGCTTCAAGAACTTAAGGCGTCAAAGGAGCAGTGTGAGCTGTTAATTAAAGAAAGGGATGACAATGAAAAGGAAATAATAAACATAATTGCTAAAAATACTAAACTAAAAAGTGACATGGTTAAGTTGCATAAAGAATATACATTTGTTACAAAAGAAAGAGATCAACTTCAGAGAACAGTCGATGAGTTTGACCAGTGCAGCAAGGAATATGAGGAATCCCTCAAATTAATTGCTGCATTGCAGTTACAGTTAAGTGAGGCTAATGAGCAGATTGTGCAATTAAAACATTACATAGATAACATGAAAGCGTCCCAAACTCAAAGTCTGTTCAACGAGCTCATAGAATGTGAATCTTCTAAATCTAAAGCATTGCAACCCTCCACAACAACCGATTTGACTGGTGATGATTATGTCATATCAAGAACAGCAGCAAGGACTACCTGCAGTAGAAGAAAACTAAAGAAATATATAAAAATTAATAAATATATTAGAAAACTACAAAAATTAATTAAAACTAAAATTAATGTTAAAAATTATATAAATGTATGCAAAGAAAAGCAAGAACTAATTAATAAACTTAAAATATATTCAATTGAGGTGGAAAATATGAATCACTGTTATGAGACTGATATAGAGTGTCTAAATTCAACAATTTTATCACTTAAAAGCTCTCTACAAATTATATCAAATAAATATGCATCGGCTCAAGATGAGATAAAAGAACACATATTGGCCATGAATGATCTGGTAAAATCATGTAAGTATAATGAGGAGCGCTTTGACTCCTTAATAATACATCAGAGTGAGTATCAGCGCTCCATACCAGGTTCATCGGGGACAATATGTGTAAATAACAAAGTTAATTGTAAGACCTCATTATTTTCACCTACACTCTATGACAGTGCCATGACAAAGGATATAGACTTAAAAAGCAATGAAAATATAAAAAAAAAATAAAGTTATTATGTATTGTGATGACATAGGCAAAAATTTGGGCATGATGTTAAATAACTGTTTAAAAGGACATCTGATCAGTAATTATTGCATGCCTGGAGCATCCTTTAGTCATATAATGGATAAAGTTTTAGCTAGTAAATTTTGTCCTAATAGCACATTAATAATTCTTGGTGGGAGAAGAGTCAATCTAAACAAAAATCAATTATTAAAATATATTGATAATCTAAATACTTTAAATGTACATAAAATTATCTTGTTTACATTGCCTTACATACAGGGTTGGCCGCAGGAAAATAAAATAAGATATGATTTAAATTTATTAATAAATAACTTTTCATGTAATAATAATTTAAACTTGACATTTAATTGTTACAATTATAATGATAGAATTAATTTAATAGATATAAATAATTTAATTAAGAAATTTTTGACTAAAGATAGGTATTACCTATCAAAATATAATTTAAGACAGATAGCAAATGTGCTATCTTATTATTTATATATTAACTCAGCCAAGGACTTGGCTACACAGACATCTGCTTCTTTTGAGCAGTCTAATGTTTTAATATGCAATTTGGAATCAGTTCCAAGTAATTTAAATTAGAAAATGAGACAATAGAGGTAATCTCTAGCAGCTATAATAACTTAAATAATTTAGAATGTGGCTTACAAATCTTTAATTGTATGACTCCACAGAAAGATAATGAAAATTGTTTACACCTGGTGCATCAAAATATACAAGGCATGATAGGCAAAGAGCTAGAAATTGAGTTGTTCTTAAATAGCAACAATATTCATATTTTATGTATTACTGAACATTGGTTAAAAGCTTATAACTTAATGTTTAACTTCAGTAATCACCAGGTGGTCAGTTCTTTCAATAGAGAAACGGTTTTAAGAGGTGGCTCCTTAATATTAGCTAGTAAATTATTGTCATGTAAAGAACGTAAAGATATTGTGAGCCTCTCTGTTGAGCGAACTGTAGAAATGGCATGTGTTGAGTTTGAGCACCTCATTGTTGTGAGCGTCTACAGACCCCCATGTTCTATATACGATACTTTTGAAAAAATTATGGAGGAAGTTTTTGCTAAGCTTAATAAACAGAATAAATCTGTTGTAATATGTGGAGACTTTAATATCAATCTCCTAGAAGCTTTCTCAATCAATATTAAATTTAGATCATTATTTAAATCATATGGTCTTTTTAATTTATTTATAGAGCCAACGCGTATTGCTCAATCTAGTGCAACATGTATAGATAATATTTTTACAAATGTGAAGCCATTGCATAAATGTATAATTCAAAAATTAAGTTCTGATCACTGTGGACAAGTAGTTTCGTTACCATATGTTTACAAAAAGCAAGTAGATGAGAAAGTTGTGTTTGTTCCAGTAAATGCACGTCGCTTGGAGAAATTTAGAAGTAACATAGTGAAAAAACTTCCATCACTTTCATACCAAAATGATCCAAATTTTTTGTATGGAACATTATTTAAGCTTATTTGCAATGAATTTAATAATACTTTTACTTCTAAAACATTCTCCTTGAACAGTCGGAAGTCATTTAATGAATGGGCGACAGCAGGAGTCCATAAGAGCAGACGCAGGTTATATGATCTTTACCATGAAAGGTCATATAACCATAGCGTCGAATTTAGAGAATATGTAAAAAAATATTCAAAAATATTTAAAAGAGTGTGCTCCACAGCCAAGTCTTTGCATTTGAGCAACAAAATTAAGACGGCTTCTAATAAAATTAAAATGACATGGAGTATAATTAATAGCGAAACTGGTAAGATCAACTCTCGCAATTCAAACTACAAGTTAAGTGTTAATAACAAATTAACCGAATCAGATCAGGACGTTGCAGTGGTTTTTGAGAAATATTTTACTGATATTCCGATATTAACCACTAAGTCACTGAATTCTTCTCCTGCGGTCGCCGAATCATTACTTAAACAAAATGTAAATGCGTGTACAAAGAATTTTACATTTCATAAAGTATCATCAAAAGATATTGTAAAATATTTTAAAACTATTGATGTTAAGAAAACTGCGGATCTGTGGGGGATTTCTGTTAAAGTTATTGCGTCTATAATAGATACAATCGCGCCTCATTTAGCTGTTATTTTTAATACTAGTATCGAATCTGGTGTGTTTCCTGATTTAATGAAGTATAGTAAAGTAATACCTTTATTTAAATCTGGTAGTACATTAGACCCCGCCAATTTTAGACCTATTTCTGTACTACCAACACTTAGTAAGATTTTTGAAAAAATTATTCTTGATGAAATGTTAAATTTCTTTAATATAAATAATTTACTTCATAAAAATCAATTTGGTTTTACAAGGGGTCGCTCGACAACTGATGCCGGTGTTGAGCTGATTAAATATATATTTAATGCATGGGAGAATTCACAAGATGCTTTGGGTATATTTTGTGACCTATCCAAAGCCTTCGATTGTGTTCACCATGAAACATTAATCAGGAAACTTCAACACTACGGTGTAAGAAGTGATGCTCTAAAATTAATTATTTCATATTTAAGTAAGAGAACGCAAAAAGTTGTCATCAACAGTACGAGTTCTTCCGGGTCGATGGTACAGATGGGCGTGCCTCAAGGCTCAATTCTCGGCCCCTTTCTGTTTCTTGTATATATTAATGACTTACCTTACATAGTAGGAGATAACCATGATATAGTATTATTTGCAGATGACACTTCTTTAATTTTCAAATTAAGTCGACATTTGCTAAAATATGACGAAGTAAATAATGCTATATCTAAATTAGTGAATTGGTTCAATGTCAATAATTTGCATTTAAATGGCACTAAAACGAAATGTATGAAATTTATGACTCCAAATGTCAAACAATTAAATACTAATGTAATTTTAAATGGGGAGAAACTGAGTCTTGTAGATACCACCATTTTTCTTGGAATCACACTAGACGCGAAGCTTCAATGGAGCCCCCATATATCAAAGCTAGCAAGCAGACTTAGTTCTGCAGCATATGCTGTAAAAAAGATTAGAAGTCTAACTAGTGTTGAAACAGCTAGACTAGTTTACTTTAGCTATTTCCATAGCATAATGTCGTATGGTATTTTGCTATGGGGATACGCAGCTGACACTGAAATTATATTTGTTTTGCAGAAGAGGGCCATAAGAGCAATTTATGATTTAAAGCCTAAAGAGTCGCTGCGACAAAAATTTAAGGAAATTAATATATTAACTTTGGCCTCTCAATACATTTATGAAAATGTCATGTACGTACACAAAAATAAAAGTAGTTTTACAAAAATAAGTGATATTCATTCTGTAAATACTAGGAACAGACACAAGCTAGTAGTACCAGTTACTCGACTCCATCGAGTCAGTAATTCATTCTTGGGGCGATGTATACGCTTTTACAACAAAATTCCAGAAAATATACAAAATTTGACCTGCTCAAAGTTCAAAAACTTTATTAAACTAAGTTTGTATAAAAAGGGTTATTATAATATTAAAGAATTTATAGATGATAATAACCCCTGGAAGTGAGGTGATCGCTCCCAAGCTATTTCTAATTTGTTGTGTTGTTAATTTGTGTAACATACATGATTGTAAGCTGTTATTTAAAAAAAAAAGTCCCGCTGGGTTTCTTGCTGGTTCTTCCCAGGACAGAGGTTTTTTTCGAACCAGTGGTAATTATACAAAAGAGTGACTTTCAATAAGTATTATTTATAATCTATATTGAATAAAAAAGTTTCTGTTTCTGTTTCTGTTTCTGTTTCAGAGGAGTGTCATCTTCCGATGAAGAATCTTCTGTATCATCATCCAGATGTTCTGCTCGAAAGTCTTCAATAATTCCGTCTTCGTCAACATCATTTTCAAGGTCAGGAACAGCGACTTCACACGCCTCTTCATCTTCTGATTGGTCTTCATGCAACCACTGAGTGATCTGTAGGTCCATCTTACGCAATTTTGATTGTTAAAACTAAAACAATGACATAAAACACAATATTGAATAAACTATTAAAACGAAATAACAAAATTGCTAGATTTGTTTATATACGTTCCAAAAGAAAAAAACACCATTATTATTGTAATAAATACATCAAATATTAAACGTACCCTTTAAAATATTGTATCAAAAATAACTGCATTCACCAATGTATCGACAAAAAGAAATGATAAAATACTACGTTATTACTACCCTGGGGTCTGACAGACCCATAAATAGCTATGATTACGTCTACACTGTGTAAGCGTTGACGCTAGACTAGTGAAAAGATGGCCGCCAACGTAATTAAAGATAAGCTCGAGTGGCACAATAGTGCGTTTCGTTATTGAAAAAATATCTACAAATATTCAACCTCTGGGGTTTGCTGGACCCCCGGGTAGGGTTTAAGGGTTAATAGTCATCGTTTTCGTCAATACCTTCGAGGCAGACCAAAGTTCAGCTAAAATCCTCCGAAATCCATAAAACATGGTCCTGAAACACCTGCATGTATTGACATTGACGCGGTGACAAAAGGTTCTTTTTTTCTAGAATGTGGGCGACCACACACTACACTTGATCTGAGATGGGGCACATCACTACTGACTGTGTAATGAAGGTTAAGGTCCACATAATGATATCTTTTATTTATGCAAATACTTCATATTGAATAAAACTAAGTTTACGGATTAGAAAAAGAAACGAATTAAAAAAGTTTTTAACTTTTTTAATTTCCAACATTTCGAGGTGTTTACAGCACCCTTGGCCAAGTGCCCACTGTGACCATAGGTGCTGTAAAGTCCTCGAATTTCTAAACGCCAAAACGTCCTTTGTTCAAAAGTTAGAACGCTTTTCCAAATAGTAGTGGCAGTGTCACGCTACACATCGTGAATAAAAACTAACCTCATATTTGCCGAGTCCAAATTTTTCGCATCTGTAGCTTTCTTTGTCTGAAGTTGGCTGCAGGTGTCCATGGACTGCAGTAGCCACTTAACATCGTGTGGACTGAAAGATCGTCCATCATTTCATTTTTATATAAAAAAAGAAGACAGAAAGAAGAAGAAAAAATTAGACAACACGCATTGATCATGACCTGTGATGATTCTGATAATTATATTATTTTTATCCTGTTGATTTAGATAGAGTGACGCCCTAGTAAGACATGCAGGAAGTCGATGGATGCAGGTGGCTCGGGACCGTGCTTTTTGGCATTCCTTTGTTTTGGATGTAACGTTGATGATGATGATAATCCCGGTGATCCTAATCAGGGTGGTGGTAGCGCAGATGGTCAGCGCTCTCTGTAAATTTCACAGTTCGTGGGCAACCCCGGTTAGATCCCTGCCGGCACCAATAAAATTGTTAATTCAGAAAGAGCAAACAGTCAAAGCTGAAGACCGAATGTGCCAGCATCGTTTCCGACAACTAAGATTTTTAGTGAGAATTAAAGGTTTTATGGGCAGCTGTACACATCATCGTTGGAGTCACACGCAAGTGTGAGTAACAATCCAAGAACAAGTCTTAGCCGACACTATTGTGATGATATCGAGGACGTCATTCTGAGCCAGATTTTCTTATCTGGCTCATACTGACGTTTGGCTTTCTAGCACTATAAAAACGACAAGACCCCAGGCGAGGATGAAATTACAGCGGAGCTTCTGAAAGCGGGTGGAAAACCGGTACATAACCACTCAAGCGTCCAGCCCGCGCGATTATTATACCCTTGAACGTCCAGATACGCGCGGCCCTGATTCGGCTGCCACTGCGTTCGCATGTAGTAACAAAAAACCTACATAGCTACTTAACCATAATAGCTAGAATAAAGAAAAAAGCTACGAAAAATTGATAGAAGAATACACATTAAACTTATGTAGGTTTTAAGATCTAAAATAATAATCTAAGATATTAAAAATTGGTGTGAACATAGAATTTGGAGAAAAATAAACGTATAAATTTTGTTAATTTACATCACAACCAAGAAATATATATATATATATATATATAATATATATATTTTTTACAAAAAGTCACAAAAAACTAGACACATTTACCTGTCTTATGATGCATAGATGTTTATGTTTAATTAAGACTAAGTAGTTAAATAAATCGAAACAAAACACCTACTCCTCGTAATTTTACCGCGAGGTCCCGAGCGCTTTCGACTCGCTTGCGAAGGCAAAATATAAGCAATATGGCCGCCTATCAAAGGTCTCATACACACTTAGTAATTTAAGAAACTTTAAAAAAGGTAGTTATCGGTTTTTTTTAGATGAGGTTTTAAATTAAACACCAATAATAAAATTAAGTTTATTGACATAATAAACATTTTTATTTTCACAAAACCATATTAATACCATCCACTTTTTAAACAAATTGTGCCAAGCGAAAACAATATACCGAAAAAATGAATGATTTTTATTAACTATGAGAATTAAATTATTGTCAATACATAACAAGAAAAATCTAGTGTGTTGAAATCGTAGAACACATCCTCCATATAACTTAAGTGAAGTTAGATAAAAAAGAGAATAAAAGTCGATAATCGTAAACAAAAATAACATTATTATAACACAAGAACAAAACCTATGAGATAAGAGCATGACGAAACACCAAGCGAAAAAAAAACTCCTAACCCAAACCAACCAAGACCCAGCCAGCAAAAAATATTGCAAACATATTTCGCTGTTTGTATCGAGCCTTATTAAGAACCATTGTGGTTACGTCCATGGATACCAAACTATCCACAACAAAAGACCTTTTAAAGTGCATTATTATATTTATTACGAATTATCACTCGTTGCTTAAATATAATTATACTGAAAAACAAAGTAAACAAAATTAAAATTGGGCTGACGACTTCACAATGGCCATTTTTTTAAACAGTTTTTGTTTTTATTTAAAATATGATTCGATTTTACACTTAGAACTGTGATATGTATACGTAATTATAAAGCCCAAATCATGTCGTTTACTATGATGTATAATAATCTAAGAAATATTAGATAAAACTAAATGACTTACGACACTACAAAAACACAAAACACCGAGTGTAAAGGCGACTGAAGCACTGAAGTTAGATAATTATTTGTTCATTCATCAAGGCTTGTTACACTGCCATCTCGTATTTAATACGTAAAATAGTTCGTCAGCTATCGATTCCATAAACAAAACTCATAATATATAGAGAATCCACTAAACTATATGTTCCCGTCCTTTGGGTGTCGTAGAGGAGACAGAGGGTAAGGCAACAGGAGATAGGCAGCACTATTAAATATCTACTTTTTAAAATTAAACTGTATGCCAATTATTTATATTGCTCCTTAAATGTTCCATAAATTAACTAAAAGGAATAAACCTGGAGCAGTTAAGGATTCTACGGGAGCAATTAATTGGCATACACTATAATTATTTAAAAAAATTATGTTCTACGCTAACTTTCTTTTGGTGTTAGAATAACCTACTTTTTAGGGTTCCGTAAGGAGTAATAAAGTAGCATAAAGTTTAAAAAAAAAATATTTCCTTTGGTTATTCAAACCGTAGAAAAATGCGAAAAAAACTACACAGGTATTCAATTTTTTTTTTAAGTAAAGATTACAATATACCTATATTGAGAATAGAAAGCAATAACAGAACTTTCAGTGACGAAAACGTGTTTTATGATGCGCTCAAAAAATTACCTTAAACATTAGAGTTTACGCGATTTAATCACCACTATACCCAGTGTTTATAGCTCTAAACTGCACTTACCATTTAGGACTATTCCTCCCTCAACTAATTTTTATGAGTTTTATATGGGGCCATTACATTTAGTGTAGAATTTGAGTGCCCTTGTACAGTATGGTTTGCATGTCAGACGAGCGCTAGCCGAACGCCACACTCTCCGCAGAACGCTATCTACTAAGGATTTATACTGCAATAACCCCCGAGGAGAACGATGACTCGGAAGTGGTCCCGAGACATCGCGATAGCACTGCGAGGGTGTTAGGGTGGTTAAACTGCCTCCGGGTCGTGCTTTAATAAAACAAAGCGAGATATGGGTTGTTCCGAACGGATATCCCAGACCCTCATATACGCTGGTGGTGACCACCGTGGGGTTTTAGCTGTAGGAGTTCGGCATAACCTTTTCGTTGCTCCCGCAGCAGAAGGTATCCATAAGGACTTCACCACGATAAAAATGGGATTTAAACTGCATTGGTCACGCAATAATTCAAATTTAAAAATTTTGTACTACTGACTTCAATATATATTATTAAGAATAAAAACTATGTCACTCACTCAAAAACTATTTATCTGACGTTGATCAAATTTGGATATATATGGCAATATGGGACCACATGAGAAGCACCAGATTTCAAAATAAAAAAAGAATCGTCGAAATCGGTTCACGTAGAACAAAGTTATGAGGTAACACACATTAAAAAAAAACATACAGTCGAATTGAGTGTCTCCTTCTTTTTGAAGTCGGTAGAAAAAGAGATTTTACATTATTTCTAATTTATTTTAACGTTGTATGTTAATAAGTAAATATTAATGTCATTTCACGTAAATAAAAATAATAAAGCCGGAAAAGAAATTAGTAACTGGAACTAAATCCAAATTAACTAAGACAATACTCTCAGCAATCCGAAGCTCTATAAAATTCGTACTGCTCGTGAATAATACATTTTAATACGCATCGTGATATCCAAAGATGGCTTGTGGCAAGGTTAATATACCGGAAATGTATTTTTTATGCTCTTGTTTTTATTTGTATAATGCTTTCACTAAAGTAAAAGGTAAAGTAAAGTTGCAGCCTATTTACATCCCAGTGCTGGGCACAGGCCTCCTCTCATTTCTGAGAGGGTTTAAGGGCAAGGACAAATGTCCACCGCGCTGCCCCAATGCGTGTTGGCGAACTTCACGTGTCTTCGAAATATTTTTTTTTATTTCTTAGACATGCAGGTTTCCTCACGATGTTTTCCTTCACCGCCGAGCACGTGGTAAATCAGCACTTAAAATTTCAATTTACAATTTCATTGGTGCCGGAGGGGATCGAACCCGGGTTGCTCGAGTACTGTGAAGCTTACAGCGAGCGTCAAGCATCTGAGCTACCACGGCTCTCTTTCACGAAATTAATGTAATTACGTATTGAAGTTTTTGCTTTAGTTTTTTTACAGAACACCGATTCCTTCCAAGAATGATTCGCGAGGCTATAGAAATCATAAAACAGCCTAATTTTAATAGAGATGATGGCTGGGTGCTATCATCTGCTGGGGATCCCATAATTAACAAAATTAAATCCCAACCCAAGAATGCAACTACAAGACTTCAAAATACTATAAGTTAAGTACTAAACAAAATTAATAATATTAATCTGCAGGTCGCTGTGGTTAACAATATAAAATAACATTGGCACGTCAATCACCTCAGTCCCGCCGTGACCATGGGTGCTGTGAAGTGCTCGAAACGTCGGGAGTACGCGATAAAATCCATAAAAACTAGTTTTATTTAAAAGAATTAATCCAAACTTAAAAAAGAACAAATATTGTCAAACAAATATAAAATTTATATAAAATGAATAACTTCTAAATAAATAAGAAAACCTAATAACACTCATTTATTTTCAATTCATCGATATTTATAAAATAAAGTTCTGAATAAATAAATAAAATGTTTTGAAGTAAGCGTCGGTGCCATCGAGGTTATCACATGCTTATGAATTTTGTGTCGAAATTTAAGGGACATGCTCCGAGATATTAATGATATTTATTGAATTCTCTAAAATAAATTTCAACTTATACCGTAAGCGAAATCTCCCTCTTATGTCATGTTTTTTATAGAATAAGGATAACAACGGGCACACAGTTCACCTAATGGTAAGTAGATATTGTGGGCCATTTTATCCAAGATTAAGGATCAAAATGCAGCTATGTTGTCACCCGTAAGGACTTATCCGCAAGGACACTTACCTGCGCTCTTATGTTAGCTTTATTTGTCAAAAAAAGTGTGAGAAACAGCCTACGGATGTGAATAATAATTAATGGCTGGTTTATTGTGACGTATAATTACATTTGTCTGTTTTCCTATTGTCTATGTTATGCGTAAGTGTTCAATTTGCACACATTTTAAAGTTTATGTTGTGAGTACTCGTCACAAACAGTCGACTTATGAAAGCTAATGAATTTGTTTTGTTGGCAGTTCCTCAATGAATGATCAATAGGTTTTTGTTGTAATGATTTAAATTTTGCAGACTTTAATGATATTTTATATTTACGCCAATACTCAACATTAAAAAATACTAATCTGACAATCACCTTGTGACCACGAGCGCTGTGTAGTTCCTGAAACTTCGGGAATTAAAAAGTTAAAATTAAACGCGATAAAACCTGTAAAATTACTTTTATTTAATTGTTCAGTTAGTGTTTTCTTTCATTATCTATCGCTTTATTTTTTACAGAAAAAGTGATCCAAATGAGCACACAATCCACCTGACGGTAAGTGGATTTTGTGTCTGATAGGGATCTACATCCATCCGTGATTGAAAATCAAGATGAATCAACAAGGATCGGCCCGATTGGGCAGGGGGAAGGGCTTCTATCTCACAAACTACCGGCGTAAAATTGAAGTTTAATGCTGGTGTGTTTCGTATGATGAGTGTAGAAAATCGGTGTCCCTTTTTACTGGAAATGAGGCATTCAATATTAGTCATCAGGGATGATAACGCATCTCTTTCCACATTCTTACTTGCCGCCAAATAGTAGTTCTTGCATTGCTGTGTTCTGGTTTGCAGGGTATAGGGTTTGATTGCAGGCATAATAACTGAGTCTTGAGAGGTATTAGTGCATCTACAGCCTCCTTTGTTTGAATTTTGCTGCAGGTGTCCATGCACTGCAGTCGTGACCTATTATCAATAAATTCTTCTGAAGTACACCCGTCCACACAGGAGTCACAGGACAAGCGTAAAAATTAAACAAAAATTAATTATTCGACGTAAGAAAACAAATTTTATTTTTTCAAATCTAATACCAAATGGAAATAGGGAAAGTAGTAAAAACTGAGAGCGAAACTCGCATGGTGGAACGAAACCGCCGGACGATGCGGGAGGTATCGAGGAGCACCGCGTAATGCCCGGAGTCCCAGTCGATTCAGATGACGTAACGGCGGTTTTTTTGTTATTATTGAATTATCAGAAAGATGCAGTCTATGTGGTTTTAAATAGAATAATAATAGTAATTAGTAACAAGTAGATTTTGTTGATAATAACTGATTATTTAAATCGACTTTAATAGTAATTGATAATTGAAATTTTGGAAATGGAATTCAATTCATCAAATTAAATGGAAATTTTTGATATGATAGATTTTTACCTGCGATGCAAAATCTTTGTAAAATTATTGTACTACATAATTAATTTAATCGAACCTTAACGAAATTTCAAAAATAACAAAGACGATGTTAGATTTTTCATTTAGATGTAGAATGTTGTACTTAGATTTCATTAGCGTTGATTACGAATACCTTATCAAAAAAAAATCTAACGCACATTAATCGTTACTAATTTGGAATTTTTCTCTTTACAAAATAATTTTCAGTGTAGTGTGATTCTCTTAAGTTTATTTCACACATTTTCAAAATCGTATTATTACATTATTAACATTTTCGTACGCTATTGCTCAAATTTGCTCTCATTGACGCAGAGCAACCGTAATTTTAACTCACAATCTCAAAGGCAAATTTGTTTTAATTAACCTGTCATTCAAAATGCGCATAAATCGAAGCTGGAAATTCGCTGAGTGAACATGGTTTTCTGAAAAATAAAACAATTAATCTTTGAATTTTCAGCAGACTTCGAAAATGAGGTTCTCAATTGAACTAAATTTTTATACGTATGTTACGCGATATCTTCGTCAAGAGAATCTAGTGAGGAATAACATGGATTGCCTCTTTTTCAGTAAAAGCCGGCTGATGATATATATGATATACTATATTTGATTAGAAAATATTAATCTTAAATTACAAGATTTTTATTGCATTACAGCGTATGATGTTTACGTATGAGTCCTATTACCATTTAACCCTTTATGACAATTCCGTGGCGCCAAATGGCGTGGCGTAAAATGCAGCGCTAATGGACACGTGCTCGAATCCCGCACAGACCAAGTATTTGTGTAGTCTACAAATTATATCAAAAGCATAAGGAACCGATAATTTATTCATAAACTATTTCCTTTAATAGCAGTAGCGCAGTAAGCTAGATAGAAATAAAGATTAACAGCGGTGCTGCTTGGGCCGTGGGTTTGAATCTCGAACGGAATAACTAGGAAAGACTCTCCGCTAAGATATTAGCGGTTAGCCACCGTTGAGTCTATATCACCTGAGGATGCCTCGTGTAGAGGCGAAACACGTGTCGTATTGTCGTCCGTGGTGTGTCTTTCCTAGTGTATTGGTGTTGGGAGTAGTGGTGCTGGGAGTAGTGGTGCTGGGATTAGTGGTGACGGGGATAGTGCACGCAATTGAGGGAGGGCGGGAGGTGTTTTTCAAACTAGGTAAGACACATCATTTTACTTTATCGCGCGGATGTACGCATATTAATTTTTTTTCAACTTTAATATAATGGACTTCCGCAAAGTAACGCCTGATTCTGTTAATGGAATAACTACGTATAAATAGTAATTCTGGATTTAAATATTTACCCTTGTGCAATTCATGTATACGCTTTTTGTAAGGGCGGGTACAAAGTTAAATAAAACAAGCTGTATGTAAGATATTAACAAAATTAATTTTGTTAATGGCCATTTTTTTGTGTGGAATATGACATCGTTCAAATGCCCGCCTCAGCTTCTTACAGTGGCACGGATTCGAGTAGTTCAATTTTCAATTAATTTTCTGCATAGATCTCGCTGAATTTGAGCTATGGCCTGTGTTATGTTCACCTATAGGGCATCGGTCAGTTGTAAATTGTTTGCATAGACCCGCGACTTCAAGGAACTCCAGAAGAAATAATTTAGCGGGGTCAAATCGCATGACCTTGGTGACCAAATTACATCACCCCTGCCAGAGATAAACTTACCCTCAAATCACTTATGCAGAATGTCAATCGTGGCGTCCGCTGTATGTCCCGCTGTAACTACATGTCGACTAGATCCATATGGTTCAATGGCGCGCCAAAAGAAATTGGTTATCATCGTTCTGTAGCGCTCGCCATTGACGGTGACTGCCTCAACAGCGTCGTTTTCGAAAAAGTACGAACCAATAACGCCGCCGGCCCAAAATTCACACCAAACGGTAACTTTTTGAGGATACATTATCACCTGGTGAATCGCGATTGGGTTGGTGTCGTCCTATATACGGCAGTTCTGCTTGTTATCACAGCCATTTATCCTAAATGCGCCTCGTCGCTAATGATTTTTCGGACAAAATTGGGGTCCTCTTCCAAACAATTCGAAGCCCAGTCAGCGAACAAACGGCGTTGTCTATGGTCATGAACTTTAAGTTACTAGGTCAGTTTGATCTTGTACGGGTGAAGACCTAAGTCCTAATGAAAAATTCGTCAAATGGACGTGTTGTCTACGAAAGGCCGAGTTCTTGTGCACGGCGAGGAATCAATTACCTCGGGTTCTGCTGTACACTTTCACGAACTGCGACGATGTTCTCGACCGATCTCTCGTTCCTTGAACCGTTCGTTTCGAATGTGGCCACCAAACGCTGAAGAGTCGACAATGAAGGGCCCCCACGACTACCGTAAAATGGGCGCAATGCGCGAAACGTTTGCACTAATGAACACTCATTTTGATAATAAAATTTTATCATTTGAACATGCTGTTCAATCGTGTAACTTGCTATGGTGATTTGACATAAGTAACAGAATAATAAACAACACTATAACAAAATGGCCGCCACGGGCCGCCAAAATCTACCCGCGCCAATTTACAAATCCTTTATGCAAATTGCCTCCACGATACAGTCGAAAATTCTAGTGAAAAATAAGAAAAAGAGAGAAATATTTTTAGATATTTTGATTTGGATTATTTCGAATAACGTATTAACAGGTTTTCGAATTAACCTTTCGTGATTCGAAATGAAATAGCCGAGCGCAATAATTTCTATTTTCATACTTTTTACGTTTGAAATTCGAAATAATATTAGTGTCATATTCTTTTTTATTTCGGTAAAATATTACCTAAATAAAATATTCCGCCCACTTGCCCAATACATTTTTATTTATATCAGGTTTATATCTGATCCAGTCAATATTAATGTTAATCGAAAGTACGATGGGAATCTCAAGTTTACGATGCAAGTATTTTATGAAGGTTGAATTTGTTATTTGGTATTGCTATAAACGAGTTTTTGGAGGGTTAGTTGTAGCGCGATACTTTATATTTTATTTAATGGAATAAAGCGTCTTTACCTTTGCAAGCAAATTTAATGGAGTAAGGCTTCTTTACATTTGCAAGAATTAACTAAGTAGAAACCCGCATTTGTTTTTACTTTCAAATATTACTATCAGTGCAGTCACCACTAATAATTCTACTAATGCTTCTTTAACTGCTCCAACTAATATAGCTTTTATGGTTCTAGTACGAATGGGTCGGCTCGCCGGGGGTAAGGCCAAGTTCTCACAGAATACCAATGTGAAACAGCAAAATAATGCTGCTGTGTTTCAAATAGTGTAAAGAATCGGAGATCCTTTTTGTACTTTTATTCTATTAAAAAAATAAGCTTGTTTGTAGTCAGATTCGAGCCCAAGACCTTTAGTTTTATAACCCGTACACGTATATTTATGGCCACCTTATGGCGAGGTTACAAAACGACAATGATCATTACACTTAACATCTTGTGATTTAATTCAAAGCTCCAAAATGTTCTAAATTGAACTACAAAATTGGTTTTACCCTGATACGTGTAATGTGCCACAATGTATTGACAATGAGAGAATATCCTGTCCCGTGGGTGTCTAATTGGCGAAAGAGGGAGAGAGACCAGGAGATGGATAGCAGCGTCATTTTGATATTAACTAGACAAATACAACAAAATAAAAAATTGCGGTTTCCAATCCGCTGTCCAGGCTTGACAACTAGAAAATCGATTGAGGAGACTCATGTTCAGCAGTTGTTTTTTGACAGGCTGTAACGGTAACTCTAATGCAGTAGATGATAATAATGTCGCACTGGTGAAAACTTTCCATACGGTTGCATTTAAGTTTTATAGGAATTGATTCAAAACCTCACAATATAACACATCAGTCACTGAAAAGTGAGACTGTTGTGACAAATTACAGTTATTTTTCTATGATCAATGGTCGCTTTATGGTTTATTTCCTTTGTCTATGAGCACAGAGTAACTAAATCGATGAGACGCCATGTTGAAAGTCGATAAAAATGATTGATAAACATCAATTAATTACCACGACAGGATACATTTAAATGAATTATCTGTATTTTTCCGAATTCTATAGATTTTTTTAGGTAGTGTACATAGACCTGGCCCATTTTGAAACATTTAATTTCTTCGATTACTTTTATAATATCATGCGAGACAGCAAATGTAGCTGCTATCTGCAATCGACACGGTTGTGTTCAGAAACAAACAAAAGAGATTTCAGAACGTTCGCGGTACGCGTTGTTCAATTACAAATTCAAAACTCGTACTCAAGAATCGGTTTGAGATCGAGATCTGCCATTTTGCCCAATCTCAAAAATTAAAAAACAATTTGCTACAAACTTGTATAAATCTTTGTTTTGACATGCTATAGGTTTTTTTATAAAACTTTAGTGACAAAATGGCCTCTCGGTCCATCTTGTGGTAAGTGGTGACTACTGTAGTCCGTGGACACCTGCAGCCTGAAGCAAGGCTTAATTAAAGAAAGCATTTAACTTTAATTCTATTGTTCTTGAGCGTTCCCAACATTTTCATGAAAGGTTGAATAGATCTGTTTTATTAAGTTCAAATAACAAGTGCAGTTAGTATACATTTAAAGTTTGTAGTTTTTATGCTTTATATCATTTTTTATAGAATAAGGGATGATATAGGGAAGCTGATAAGGGATGGATGATACACGTGAGATATCAATACACCTAAAAAAACAATGGGCTTCATTTAAACTCAGCCGAAAATAAAAATGGATATGTGTATTCTTTCTTTTCTTTTTTTTATTTTTTAATTATTACTAGGTGTTCCCTGTAACTTTAGTGATTTTTTTAAGATTTTTACCTCAAGTTGAAAGTTTTCCTTCTATAAGATTTTCGAATACAAAGTAGAACACTGATATAACTTTGTAAGAGGATTACGTCATAGTACTTTGGCATTGAGCGAGTCAGGCAAGTACATTAAAGTCCAGTAAAGAGATAAGAAATTATACTTTTAGGCAGAGAAAGAGAACTACCACTTAGTAAGTCATTGTAAAAGTATTGGAACCGAGGACCTATAGCTGAAAAATATATTATATTGATGAAAATATTGGTGATGATGAAGAAGACATAAAGTTTTACGAATGGAGTACGTATTATAATAACGAAGTATTAATTAATATCGACGCAATCGTCCAAATCTACTCATTCATTTTAATAGGCACGGTATACACGACACACGTTCATTAAAACAAGTCAATTGAGCAACGTGAACTTACCAATTCAGCCTAACCTTAAATCAATTCGAATGTTTGCTATGATTGCAGAGCTTATTACGTTCACACGAACGTGATTAATTTCATCAGTGTAAACTAATTTTTCCGTATCTTAAATTATTGCTTCTGATGATAAGCTGCTTGCTGCATGTTTCTTGGAGCTCCTTTTCTGTGATAATGTAGTTCTTTGAGAAGAATATGTGGATTCGTCTTCAAGATTTGTCCTCAAGGTAATATTAAAATTCGTCTTCTTTTAACGAGCAATATAAGATACGAGTAAATTTATTTCTTGTCGAGGCAGAATCTTTGAATACAACTGTATTTAAGTTAATCATTTTCCACCGACAACAGGTTTCTCGTAAGCCGGGAAATTCGCTCAGGTTGCTTATCTCATAACGCGTAGATAGAATATTTATGTAACGAAGAAAAGTTGTAAACAAGATAATAGCATTATCTTTCAAATAAATTGGTTTTAGTTGGTTGTTTAATAAATAATATATCTGTTTCGATGTTCGTATGCTTTTTTTGTATTTTTGATTTTCGTTATATTAGATTTGACTAATTTTCTGCGGTATCTTCCTGACAATTCAAAATATAACTACGGTTGCCAACCCACCTGCCAATCGTAGCTACTATGGCAAATTTCCACCTTATAAAGCAATCTATAGGAAGACGTTTTAAAATTTTGATTTGATGACAGAATGAATGAAATTTACAAAATTTTACGATGTGAATAACAATTTTCTTAATTATAAGGTTTCGTCGAGAAAAAGTATGAAATTCATAAATAGACATCGAAAGTTATGGTAATTTTTTAGCATTTTTATATAGGAAGTGAAACATTAGAATTCGTATAATTCGTAAGGTTCCTTATCATAGATTTAGAAAAAAAATGTCGTGGCTGCATGTTACCTTTAAGACAGGTAAAATAAACTGAACAAAATGAAACACATGATCTTTCTAGTCATATTTTGACCAGATGCGATACTAGTATTTTTTTATAGATAATATGAATAGTACGTATGTAGATATATTAAATAAATTTAATAATTTGTAAGGATGGAAGCAAAGTAGCAGTTTAAGCACTGATCAAGGTTTAATTCTACATGGTATTGTTTCTTTAGATATAAATGTTGCTCTTAGTACTTTTTATAGGATATATATATATTACGGATACGTAAATACTATATTATACAAAAATATAGACCTTTACTCAATCTAAAAAAAAAGTCCAAGATTCCACATGCCTGTTTAAGTCATAAGCATAAGGTATTTTGCGTTATATTTATTGTACAAACGTATTTATAACTGACGAGAGAAATATTTTTTATCCGAATCCGATAATATACAGTTTGCTGTGAGTTGAATAGAAACTGAGGCAACACTAGCGAATTCGCTAAGCAGAAAACAAAATTTATTAACGTTATTTTTTGTTAGTCAATGCCTATATTATGAAGGAAATATTTTTCAGTATTTCGGTAGAATAGGAAAAAACCGGCCAAGTGCGAGTCGAACTCGCGCAACGAGGGTTGCGAACAAATCCGTAGGTATATAAGTTTAAAGTTATTAAAAATATTTGTATTATATGATGTATCTAAAAATTTATGCTTTTCGCTATTTTTTATTTATCTGTACTATAATACATTGCTTCGTACCAAATCTGAAGATTCTGAGTTCATGGGAAGTACCCTGTAGGTTTTGATTCCATTTTGAATGTCGAAAATTTGCGGCATAAACGGCTGTATCTTTTGATTGCGTTGGCTTAAAAGTTAAATTTTTTCACAGCTCCAAGGAACAGTAGACATGAGTCTTGGTCTTGACAGACAGACAGACAGACAGACTTATTTATTTTTTTACTTGGTAATGTACCATCCTGGTTTCGGTAGAAGTAAAGTGGTTCTTTGATATCATTTTCAAAATAAAGATACGAATTATGACATTTTCACGTTCCAAGTTGAAGTTTGGAAATGTTCGTTACATTGTATTTTATTTTTATATCACCACTCGTATCGTAACATAGTGGATATACGAAAATATATAGATGAGCAGTGCCTCCGCACCACTGACCGACTACAAGTTATGAAAAGCTTTTTTTGCTTAAAATCTCCGGTAAAATGAGCTGGTTTTCATTTATATATTGAATATAATTCATAGATAATTAAATTAGTCTGCGCCCCCTTTTCCCTAAAGAGGGTCGCTTCCGATTCTGCAGAAAGGTCACACAAGCCAATGCCAGTCTCACAGGTGGTGTTTAGTGGGTAGGCACTTAGGTTTTTCAGTGAGTCCCACATAACCACGGCAGCCGGCTGTCGTGGTATGCTCAGAGCATTCACTAGCTCCTTTCCTCGTTTCCCGGAGGGTAGCCCTTTCTATAATAGAATTACAAGCATCATTTACAGCTTTGGTACCTCACTTTTCTTATGGCTGGTGTAAAATAGATAGCTATAACGCCATTCATGGAAATCCATAAGCATATCCTTTCAACTCACTCTTACGTCACCAATGAACTCACTACGATATGGTAGACTATACGTGGTAGAGCCACGCTGCAGCTTTATTATAGTTGCAGCACGAATGGTTCGGCTTGACCGGGGTAGGACCACGCTTTCACAGTATGCCTGCGTAAATAGAAGCTTAATACTGCTATGTTTTGTATGGCGAGTGTAGAGAACCGGATACCCTTTTTCTGGAAACGAGGCATTAACACACATGAACATTTTGATTTGTAATCAGGGATAAGTGTGAATGTCTATACGCTAAAGCAACCACGTACTATCAGGTAGACTATGTGCTCGTTTTTTACCCCTATCTATACAAATAAATAAAATTGAAGTGTCTGTTTGTAATGTCAAAATACCAGCTTTTTACTAAATGCATAAGAAAGTATATACGGTACTTATAAAAAAAACACAATTTTTAAAATTTTGACTCTCTGTCTGTCGGTCTGTCTGTCTGTTTGTTCTGGCTAATCTCCGAAACGGCTGAACCGATTTCGACGGCACTTTCACTGACAGATAGCTGATATTATAAGGAGTAACTTAGGCTACTTATATTTTAGAAAAATAATTAGGGTTCCGCGCAACATTATTAAAAACCTACATTACACGCGGGCGAAGTCGTGGAGAACAGCTAGTCCTATAATAAAAATGAAATACGATGATGAATTCTCGTATGTAGCCACCACATTATACATATTATTCTATATTATGATTTTACATACATTGATTATCAATCTAAATTACTATAACGTAAAGTGACTTATGATAAAGAGCGGCCAGTGATAACCGCTTACATTTGACGTGACTTATAACTGCCATTAGGACGGACATTCTGGAAATAGCTGGCGTTACGTTAAACCAGTGTAATGGGTTTAGACACGCAAAGATACAATGGCATCATTATAAGCCATCTGAAACTGACTGTATAGTGCTTTTGTTGTTATATTTCAATTTTTTTTAAATAACAATTGGAATATCAAATTCAAAAAAAATTCAATTCGAAAAAATAGAAAGAAAGAAATAATTTCGACATAATTTAATGGCTTTTAAAGGCGGTGCTAATACGGAGTGTATCGAATAATTATTACTCTGGACTTATTATTTATTTATTTAAGCTTTCTTGCAAAAAATTACATAAGATGTTACGAGTTAAGGCTTTATCTACCAGTCAACCCATAAGAACACTACTTTTAAAGTGGAAAAAGGTTAATATAATTTTATATTTATAATTTTGTACAATCGATTTCAATATAAATTATTAAAATTAAATCAAAAACTATTAAACAGACCTTGATCAAATATGGACCACACTAGTTAAGTACCAGCTTTCAAATAAAAAAGAGAATCATCGAAATCGGTTCACCCAGTAAAACGTTATAAGGTAACACACATAAAAAACATACAGTCGAATTGAGTAGCGGCTTCTTTTTGAAGTCGGTAGAAAACAAAGAATTAAAGACCAAAAGAATAACTATATTATAATCAACAAACTTAGTATAATATACTAAGTGTATTAACACATAAACAAACACACACACACATATATATATACCGTAACAAAATAAATATTATAATGTTGTGGAAATCATTTTATTGTTTTTAGTTTTATAAAGTATGTTATGACTTTTCTTTAAGGTTAATTTTTGTGGATTTCCCTAGAGTAGATTATGCAATACTATGAACTCAAGGTCGATATTATAATGTCGTCCAAATAGTAAGATTAAGAACAACATAACTTATTTTTTCGCCACTCTCATTGATGAAAGTTTTAATGCAAAGATAATAATTACAATCAGATCACAATTGACGAAGAAATTAGATTAAACTGTAAAAAATATTAAGACCTTTAAAATAGAAAACGTAAACAATATGCTTATGCATTACGCATGCATGCATAAAGCATAAGTATGGCCTGGCCAATGAAGCAAAGGCCTTCTGTGGCGGGTGGAAGGAAATGGGGAGATCTCCCGCCGGGCAAGGTGTTCTGCCCGGGGAGCGGCCAACGCTCCGAGTAGTAGTTCGGAGCTATATATGTATATATATATATTGCTTCAACTTCGGAACTTTGTTAGCACGATTTAGGCTTCGATATGTTTCGCTTGTGGCGCGACGACAGCACCGCTACACTTCCATTTGTTTGAACTGTATATTATACTAGTAAAGTAAATTTTGTGATAAATGAAGCAACAAATAAAATATATCATATAATTAAGAAAGGAACTAAGTTAAACAAAACATAATAAAAAAGACGAAATAAGTTTAAAATACAAATAATAAAAATCTCATTACTACATGAGTAAAGGTACCGTAAAGTTACTTAATTTAGTAAAGTTTACATAATCACTCATCTGAATACCAATGCGCTTCTATATGGAAAAAGTTAAGTCTTGTTCCATTGCTTGAGAATGGCTGTAATGATGCTGATGATGATGTATGTCGCATGAAATTTAATTTGGAGAAACGCGAATGACTCGGAAAGTATTTTTGCTTTACAGTAGAGGATCATGAGAGCAGTTTGTTACTTAGTCAGTATATTAAAACTATTTTCCTGTTTACACATGAAATAATTAAAAAAAATGGTTCCAACTCTCCTTCCAAGCATGACAACTATAGCAAAACTTTTGTTTAGCAGACGTCTTTTTATGACTCTAATGATTTAATGAATAATAGTGTATACATATTTTGTGTTTTTAGAAAATAAGTTTTAAATTACAAAAAATTACATGGATTCTATAAGCACTAGGAACAAACACAAGTTTTAGGAACAATATTCGACGACTACTCGACTCCACAAGGTAAGTTATTTATTCATGGGTACCATGCCTTTAAAACAACGTCTCAGAAAATATACAAGGATCATTGTCTATCAACAAGTTTATTTTTTTATTTAACAAAGGCTGCACTAAAAGTTATATTATGATTAATTATATACATAGCTGATTATAGTTTAAATTTAAAAACCCGTACAGTCTATACAACAGTGCTGGGCGCTGTGAAATACATTTTAAACTTAAACAGTTTAAAAATAATTCTTTATGTATATATAGAATAAGGGTGACAAACGAGCACAAAGTTCACCTGATGGTAAATGGATGTTATAGCACATAGACATCTACGTCTATCCTCGATTAAGAATAAAAATACAGAATGCGTTGACACTCTCTAGAGGATTAAGATGAAATGCCTCATTGTCAGTGAAAAAGGTCTCCTGTTCTCTAAGCTCATCATACGAAACACAGCAGCATTAAGCTGCTTTTTACGCTGGTACTCTATCAGAACTTGGTCCTTTCCCGTCGAGCCGACCTATTCCTGCTACAACCATAATGTAGCCAGCGTGAAATTACCATTTATTTTATTAACCATTCATAATTTTTAAAGAAAGCCACTACATAACAAAAAAATGCATTCACTATATTATAATATGTTGGAAATGCATTCATTATATTATAATATGCAAGCTGGATTTAGAAAGGGGATGGGGTGTACGGATCAAGTCTTTTCCATGCGCATGATAGCGGAGAAGTTTTTGGCCAAAAACCAGAAGGTTTTTTGTGCGTTCATGGACTTGGAAAAGGCTTATAATAGAGTGAACAGGAATATGTTATGGCAAACACTGAACTCATTTGGGTTGAGCGCTGGCTTGATACGGGCATTAAAGTCTCTTTACAGGGACTCTAGTGCTTGTGTCAGGATCAACGGGGTCTACTCGGACTGGTTTGGCATTCATAAAGGTGTCAGACAGGGATGTGTGACTTCCCCATGGCTGTTTAATCTATTTATGGACAGTTGTTTGCAAAATTGTTAAGTTGAAGAATGTGGGTTGAGAATGGGTGAGTCAACCGTCAAATGCCTTTTGTACGCCGATGATCAAGTCATAATTGCATCGTCGGCGGCCGAGTTGCGAATGATGGTTACTTTAATGAACTGGTCATTAAAAGAAAGGGGTATGAAAGTGAACGCAAGTAAGACGAAAGTTATGGTTTTTGAAAGAGAAGAAAGTAAAACTTTTTGTGAAATAAGAATAGAAGGTGAGTTGATTGAGCAAGTGGATGAGTTTGTATATTTGGGATGTTTATTTAGCAGGGATGGTAGATATGATAAGGATATAGAACGACGAGTGAACGCAGGAAATAGAGTGAATGAGGCTCTGCACGCTATTATGAGGAGTCAGAATGTGTCAAATAAGGCACGTATGGCGATTCATAATGCTGTGTTAGTCCCTACTTTAATGTATGGTAGTGAAAGTTGGGTCTGGCAGAAGAAGCATGAGAATAGAATAAATGCTGTAGAAATGTGGTCCTTAAGGAGTATGCTAGGGCTGAACCTGAATGACAGGGTGAGAAATAGTGTGATAAGAGAAATGTGTGGCTTGCAAAATGACGTTGTGACAAGGATTAAGAAAGGAATGCTTCGGTGGTTTGGTCATGTAGAAAGAATGAACGAGGAAAGAGTGTCAAAGAAAATTTATGTTGCAGGGTCGGGAAGGGGCGCCCTAGACGAAGTTTTATCGACCAAATCGGCGATACATTAAAAATGGAGCAGATTAGGAGTACCTTTAACCGACGAGCGTGTATGCGTAGATATGGATGTAAAGGAAGCGAGAGAGGTGTGTCAGGATCGCGCCAAATGGAAGTCCGTAGTCTCTGCCAACTCCTTTGGGTGACAGGCGTGAGTGTTTATATATATATATATATATATATATATATATATATATAAAATATGTTCTAAGACATTTACACTTTTGATGTTTAAAATCATTCTCAAAATTATTCAAATAAAATAACACTACTCGGTAACAAACCCTGCTTACTATCAGGACCCAATTATCTGATAACACCAAGAATTAATAATTGTGTCCTGATAAAAAGGTTCTGTACTTAAAATAGTTGCGATTACAAAAAAAACAATGGCTTCGTAATCTACGAGTTAGTATACAATTGAAAGCAGTACACAAATGTAGATTTTTCAACAAACTTATTTTACCATTTGTTTCAATTAATACTTGTGAAGACTGCCAAGTACCTTCGTAGAAATTTCTTGCCTGACTCGCTCAATGCCAAAGATTGTAACACGAAAATTTTCGTATACATTATTTTGGCATATTTATATTATTACAGTCGACGAATAGACATCAGTGCGCCATCTAACGTCATTAGTCCGAAGTAACTAGAAACGTATATTGACGAATCGAGCTAGCTAATTGCATGCAATTGACCTTTCGTGTTAGTTCGAAATCCTACCACGGATCGACGGTGGCGCGTAGCCCAAGGGAGGCCTAGTCTTTTTGAGCGAGCCGTTGTAATGATCGGACACGCACATATATAATTCTTGAATCGAAACTTCGGAACATGAATTTAAAGTGAGGAGTACATGGACGTACGGCCTCTTAAACACAATGTCTACAGGCAGTTTAATGTGTTGAAACACATCATCCCATAAATTGGTCCTTAGTCCTTACTTTGAGTATGGTCCATTATCAAGTTTAACTATGTGAACGAGGCGAGGCAGCTTCAACTGAACTTTAGAAGGAAATAAACTACTTTTTGTGTGTATATGTAACTTTGAATTTTCATTTACTAATCATCCAACAACAGGCGCCCTGGGATACTTTTATTTTGATACTCGAGTCTCTTAACTCTCCGATGACCGTAGCCGGTGAGTAACGCCCTAAAAAGTGTTATAAAGTGGCTACCCAACGTTAAACCTTAAGTTGCTGGATGTAAGTAGATGAATTAACCTTAATTGTAACTATTTAAGCTGTTAAAAACCCATTTAATATGAAAACTTAGTGAAATTTAATGTTAACATTTTTTTGATGTAGGTAGATTTAAGTAAGCTTGAGAACAAAGAAAGTTTAACTTGAATGTGATTTATATGTACTTAAATGAATTAATACTTAACATAATAAAAATATTTGTGCTATTTTAAGTAGATATTTTTAATATCAACCGATTTAAGACTTTTTTGTAACCGTCAGTACATTTTAACAAAATGTCGATCCACAAGTATATAGACTCATTGAAGATCATCATGAAAGATGAAATCAGATATGAACTCGCCATTATTGGCGTTTCCACAGATGAAAATGTAACCACCGATGCAGTGGGAAAGCAGATCCGCCAGGTGTACAAACTCGCACGCCGTGGAAGCATGAAGTGTGAACCGCTCCAGTCACCCAGTATAGCCTCTGAACTAGAGATCTGCACCCCAAAGGTCGAACTTCTGGAATCCCAGCTGCAGGCGGGTAAAGTAGATGATCGCAATTTGACTCTTAAACTGTCTCGTCGTGCAAATTATTTGATGGATAGGCTGGCTCGTATCTCTGAAAGTAGTTCGCATTTGTCAGATCTTCGTAGTCGTTTGATTCGCATTTTGAGTGTCATAGACGGTGAAGATAGCGACACGGATAGTGAATACAAGGAAACCCAGGCACAGCCGTCTAACCAGAAAGTGGAAAGTAATGTGATCTATGTGAAAGATAAGCCCTTGAACCTAAATACATTTAACTTAAAATTTGACGGAACCACGTGTGTTCGTGTATTTATTGAACGGCTTGAGGAACTTAAAGAGGCTCGCAACATTACTGAAGCTCGCATACTTTCAGCTTTTTCTGATCTTTTAGAAAACTCTGCTTTATGTTGGTTTAGAATTAATAAGGATAATATCCACTCATACTCACAATTATTGAAATGCTTAAGGGACGACTTTGATATTCCTGATTTAGACTATAAACTATTAAATGAAATAAGGCAGCGTACACAGGCCAGACACGAAACGATAGCAGTCTATCTTTCCATTATGCAGGGAATGTTCTCGCGACTCACTCACCCGTTGTCGAGTAGACAACAACTCGAAATCTTGATGCATAACATTAGACCAGAGTACATGAAAGATTTAGCTTTACATGATATAAACTCTGTAGACAAACTTAAACTTTATTGTAAACAGTTAGAAATTGCACGATCGCGTGCGGAACAATTTAGTGAACCTAACTTGAATAACTTTAAAATTACAGCTGACTTAAATAAACAAACGCCGCGATCTCACAGTAAACAAGTCTCTGTGCTAAATGAAGCTGGCTCTTCGAGGCAATTGGATAGGAAATGCTTTAGGTGTGGATTAAACACTCATTTCACTAATCAATGCAATTCGAAAGAGTTAGTGAGTTTAAGTGTTGATTAAAAGGTGTTAAGCGTACAGATTGCAGTAATTGCAATTCAAAAAACTAGTTAACACGGAACTATCCAACACCTTTAATAAAAATAGGTCTTATACGTCCAATAGTGAAGAGGTAGTTCTGTTTAAAAAAAATACTAGTGATATAAGACCATACTTAAAATTAAAAATATTGAACTTACAAGCTTTTGGCTTATTAGATTCGGGTGCAACTTGTAGCATTCTTGGAAATAATGCGCATTTGATCTTTTTAGAACACGGATTTCAACTCAACCGGTTTGACACTGAGCATTACGTAAGAACTGCTGATGGTACGAGATTGCATTGCTTAGGGTATATATCCTTACTTGTTGAATTTAACAATAATTTCAGAGTGATTAATTTTTATGTTGTTGCACAAATAACTTCACCTATAATTCTAGGTGTTGATTTTTGGCAGGTGTTTGACTTAGGGAGTGACCTTGTATCCGAAGTACAGTTTGACCGAAAGTCGGAGTCACCAATAAGTAATAGCATAAATTCGGTTGTTCTTAATAAAGGCCTTGAAGAATACGAGTCTTTATCCATAGAACAAAAACAAATCATGGATAATTTAGTCCAACAGTTTGATACAATTAATACAGTTAAAGTAGGTTTGGGACGTACCAATTTAATTCATCACGTCATAGACACAGGGGATAGTAAACCTATTAAGCAAAGGTACTATCCATTATCACCTGCTAAGCAACAAGCACTTGAAAAAGAATTGGATAGAATGCTTAGTTTAGGAGTTGTGTGTAACCTTCACAGTCAGCTTAGAACTCACCTGTAGTAATGGTTCAGAAGCCAAATGGGGACCTAAGGCTTTGTCTATATTGTAGAAAATTAAATGCAGTTTCCAAACCCGATGCGTATCCTCTCCCGTATATAAGCAGCATATTGGATCAGCTCCGCGACGCGAAATATCTAACGTCAATAGATCTTTCCGCTGCGTATTGGCAAATACCCTATGATAGTGAGCAATTAGCTGATAAGACCGCATTCACAGTGCCACGCCGGGGATTATTTCGATTCAATGTTATGTCGTTTGGCCTTGTTTCCGCGTCAAGCACAATGCAGAGATTAATGGATAGGCTATTTGATCCAGAATTTAACAACAAAGTATTCTGTTTCCAAGATGACATAATCATAATATCCAGCACTTTCTCAGAACATGTGCAGCTCTTGCATAAGGTCTACACAAAACTCAGGGACGCAAATTTGACTATAAACATGGATAAGTCTGTCTTTTGCCGTAGAGAACTTAAGTACTTGGGATATTTAGTTGACAAACATGGACTTAGAACTGATCCGGGAAAGGTAGATATTATATTGAATTATCCAACTCCAACTTCCGCTAAAGAGGTTAAAAGGTTTCTAGGCATGGCAGGCTGGTACAGGAGGTTCATTAACAATTTTTCGAAAATTAGTAAACCGTTGAATAAATTAACTAGCAAAAATGTCCGCTTTGAATGGACTACGGAGGCAGATGAGTCATTTAACCACTTAAAAACCGCTTTAGTGTCTGCTCCGATACTTAAATGTCCAAACTTTGATTTGCCTTTTTCTATCCATTGTGACGCTTCCTCAGTGGCTGTGGGCGGAGTGTTAACCCAGACTTATAACGGGGTAGAACATCCAATAGCATACTGCAGTCGGTCTCTTGCCAAAAATGAAATTAATTTTTCCACATCGGAGAGAGAACTTATGGCCGTGATTTACGCATTAGAGCAATTTAGATCTTATGTAGAAGGTACAAAGTGTAAAATAATAACCGACCACGCTTCGTTATTATGGTTTTATAAATTAAATAACCCATCAGGTCGCTTAGCCAGGTGGAGCATGCGATTGAGTCAATTTGATTTCGAAATAGAACACAGAAAAGGTAAATTAAATTGTTATTCCAGACGCACTAAGTAGGATTCAAGTTGATGCAATCGCTACGCCGGCAACCAGTGATGCGTGGTATAGACATGTATATGAAGATTGTCAGGCCAACCCTCGCAAATATTCCCACTTCATGGTAAAAGACGATAGATTGCTTAGGTACTCTAAAAATAAATATGAGTTAACGAAGGAGTTTAATTGGAAGTTAGTGGTACCCGAGGAAGACAGGTTAAGTATTTTAAAGAAATGTCATGATGAACCAGTTAGTGCTCATTTGGGTGTCTTTAAAACCCACAAGCGTCTCAGTCTTAATTATTACTGGCCCAGCATGTACCGAGATGTGAAAGAATATGTTAAAAAATGCGAGATATGTAAACAATACAAACCCGTCAACACGGCTAGACCTGGTTTAATGGGAAACCCGAAGGAGGGTAACAAACCCTGGGAGGCCATATGTTGCGATTTGCTAGGCCCATTTCCGATTTCTCGCAATAGGAATATTTACTTAATTGTATGTACAGACTATTTTAGCAAGTATGTCATGTTGCATCCTATACGGACCGCAACAGGCGCTGCGATCTCTAAGTTCATAGAAGAGAAAGTGTTCCTAGTACATGGCGTATGTAAGACTATCTATATTGACAATGGCCCACAGTATGTGTCTAATCAGTTTAGGCAACTGTTACATAAATATAACGTACCTAATATCTATTATAACCCGCGTTATCACCCACAGGTAAATCAAGCCGAAAGAGCGATTAGGAAAGTAGTTAACGGAGTATCATGTTATGTAGGTACCGAGCATAAACGATGGGACGAGAACATCCCACATCTAAGATGAATAAGCTGTGATTGTATTGATGAACGAGCGATACATAACTAGTAGGTCACCTTATGTTGTGAACATCGGCGCGAGTTAGATAAGAACTTGTTTTTTTATGCCCGTACTCTGGACATTTTATAACAAAATGCCTACCAGGCAGTGCGTAGCATTACTTAAGCCGTTTCTTTTAACTTAATATGATTAAACGTTAATTCACTTAACTTAATGCGAGATAGATATTTAACTTAACTAAATACTTAATATGATTTGCAAATCACTTAACTACTCAACTTAATAAACAAGAACACGTTCGTTTTTCGACTACTTAGAGAAAAGGCAAGTCGAAACGTAAACATCGTGTGTAGGCTTAGTACACTGTAGGTATTCGTTTCTGTCTCGTGATGTTACGTCACGCACCGCATGAATGGTGATAGACTATTCGCGCGTAGGATTCGGGAACGTAATTATTCATAGGTAGTTGTATTTTAATAGCAAAAAAAAAACATGTAGGAATAAATGTAAATAAAGTTGCATGCCATTAGACTAATATAGGTATAACAATTAGTGTAGTATTTTCTAAATTACAACACAAGTAGGTAAATTTGTGGTAGTGTTTTTTTTGTGTCAACAACACAAGTAGGTAATTACATTTTGAGGTTAAATTGTTTAGTGGAATATAATGTTACTAGGTATACAGATACAGAAATTAAAAATTAGGTAATAAGTAGAGCAATAATGAGCCTTGTGTAAGATTAAACGTCGTAATTAAGTGATTAAGTGATGGCTTGGTACTTGTTAGTTGTTGGTGCATGGGTGACTTGGAATTTACTATCCGTGCGAATATTTTTAGTCAGATTGGATTAGAGACACATTACAACTTCTTCACTGTATTTGGTATTCAGGCGTTGTTCTGCAGGTGGCACGAGATGTCTTCGGAATAAGTATCTTCATTACGAAGAACTTTTTAACCCAAGCAAAGGGGATGTGTAACACGAAAATTTTCGTGTACATTATTTTAGCATATTTATATTATTACAGTCGATGAATAGACATCAGTGCGCCATCTAACGTCATTAGTCCGAAGTAACTAGAAACGTATATTGACGAATCGAGCTAGCTAATTGCATGCAATTGACCTTTCGTGTTAGTTCGGAATCCTACCACGGATCGACGGTGGCGCGTAGCCCAAGGGAGGTCTAGTCTTTTTGAGCAAGCCGTTGTAATGATCGGACACGCACATATATAATTCTTGAATCGAAAGTCGGAACATGAATTTAAAGTGACGAGTACTTGGACGTACGGCCTCTTAAACACAATGTCTACAGGCAGTTTAATGTGTTAAAACACATCATCCCATAAATTGGTCCTTAGTCCTTACTTTGAGTATGGTCCATTATCAAGTTTAACTATGTGAACGAGGCGAGGCAGCTTCAACTGGTGGCTATATTGGGACTGGGCGGTCTGGAGACCGCGATCGGAGTACACCTGGAGGACATCTGTTACCTCACTGCTTCGCGGGATTGACCATAAGCAGTGTAATATTGTGTAATTCACCAGGTTAGTCTAAACCTCAGTTCCCAGTGTATTTTAAAGTGACAACTTGATATATGGGGCTATCCGTATGAACTTTAGAAGGAAATAAACTACTTTTTGTGTGTATATGTAACTTTGAATTTTCATTTACTAATCATCCAACAACAGGGGCCCTGGGATACTTTTATTTTGATACTCGAGTATCTTAACTCTCCGATGACCGTAGCCGGTGAGTAACGCCCTAAAAAGTGTTATAAGATCTGTGACGGAATCCTCTTACGAAGTTATATAAGTGTTCTACTTTGTATTCAAAAATCTTATCAGAGGAAAACTTTCAACTTGATGTGAAAATCTTAAAAAAAGTAAAAAATACTGCCTATATAAGTTCTACGGCTGAACACAGGCTTGCTCTCATTTTTGAGAAGGTTTAAAAAGAAAACCTTTAATAATCCACAATAATGTCTTCAGACCGAATTTCGGGCACGCCATCCAATCTCAACGGAGACTAGACATCTGTGCAGAATTATATTGCCCCAGTACATAAGTCTATGCAAGCACAGATGCACTCCCTATTTCCTCACCACCATAGTTTGATGGAACGGCACTTGTTTGTATCAACGGGTTTAAGTGTTTTCCGAGGCACGGGGATGAAACATCGTTATCTTCCTTTTTTCGGGCTACTACTGTGAATTTCTTGGTAGAAAAACTCAATCATAGATTTTATTGGCCCGACCCAGGTTCGAACCCAGGAGCAGATACGTTTACGACCACTAGACCAACAAATCAGTCAAATTATTTAAAAAAATTGAAGAAAAATATCTTTGGTATTACTGTTTGTATCTGGCTGGTTTTAATATAATAAGAAAAATAAAAGTTAAAAAGGAATTTTCCCGCCATTTTTCAATTGTTTGTCTAGAAAGAAATAGATACATTCTGAAGTTTTATTAAAAGAAGAGAAAATGCACCTGCAGCTGCAAAAAAAAACGTGTATGAACCTTATGCAGTGTCAGTAAGAGTAGCACAAAGTTGGTTCAAGCGTATTCAGTCCGGGAATTTTGATGTCAAAGATGCAGAGCGCTCTGGTCGCCCCCATATACAGATAAAGTTGATGCCATTTTTAAATAGTGGAGCAAAATCGGCATATTAGTAAGTACGACATAGCCAAGGAATTGAGGATTGACCACAAAAGAGATTTTACCTATTAGAATAAGTCTGGCTATACAAAAAAGCTCGATATTTGGGTACCATACGAAATCACTGAAAGCAACATAATAAATTGTATACTCATTTGCAAATCTCGATATTGAAAAGTTATGAAACTGAACCATTTTTTAAAATATTGATCACTGGTGATGAAAAGTGGATCACTTACGACAAGAACGTGCGACAAAGATCATGGTAGAAGGGTAGTCAAGCTCCACAGACTGTAGCGAAACCCGGATTAACACGCAATTCCTGGTTTTGCTTTTTTTCCTGATATTTTTTTCTTATCTATACTGCCAGCAACTAATGAGACTCAAGCAAGAAATTGAGAAAAAAACTGCCAAAATTGATCAATAGAAAAGGAGTGGTCTTTCGTCATTATAACGCCATTTGAGAAAGCTTGATTGGGGAGTGTTAATGCATCCACTATATTGTAGTCCTGAACTTGCACCATCAGATTTTCACCTATTTCAGTCTCTTCAGAATTCTTTGGGTAGTGTTAGGTTAACATTTAGACAGGACTGTCGAAGCAACTTGTCGCATTTTTTTTAATCAAACATCCTAAGATTTCTATAGCAACGGGATTATGACACTACCTACAAGATGGCCTCAAGTTATTGAACAAAATGGCACATATATCTATTATAATTAAATGTAATTAAACTTTGAAAAAACTATCTTAAATTTGTATATAAAATACGAAGAAATTTTCCCCCCACCCAATATTATAAAGAGAAGGATTTGTCGCTGTTTGAACTTAATTTCGGTTTTCCGATTTCTCTGTAGAGGCACTCTGTAGTACCATTGTTTAACTCTGAAGGTAATCGTTTTTCAGTGAGAATCACTTCATGATGGTAATTATTGTAACCTTAAATAAGGTACTATTATGAGTAATATTATTTATATATTTGTTTGTTTGTGGTCGCTCTCTTGAAAATACCATTACTGTACTATTACGGTCCACTGTTGAATGGAAGCTTCCCCCATAGCTTGCCTCATAGGGGGGATATTTGCCATAGTTGCCACACCTGACAAGCGGGTTGGCAAAAACAGTTGTTTATTTTTAGTCGTTATTAGGAAAATGCTGCTGCCTATCTCCTTATTAATTTCCCTCTGTCGCCTCTTGCGGTAACACGCACGGGATGATATGGGGTAGTGGATATCCTTACACTCTGAGGAAAATCATTTTATTACATTGAAGAAGAAGAAGATGATAATGAAGAAGAACAAATTATATTTGTTTTACAGAAGAGGGCTATAAGAGCAATCTATGATTTAAAACCTAAAGAGTCACTCCGACAAAAAATTAAGGAAATTAATATATTAACTTTGGCCTCTCAATAAATTTATGAAAATGTAATGTAAGTACACAAAAATAAGGTAGTTATACAAAATAAGTGATATTCATTCTGTAAATGGTTGACTAGGAGAGAATGTCCTATGGTATTAAGTCCGCCATACGTACAACTTTGTGCATGAAATATTAAATAAATAAATACAAGGAACAGACACAAGGTACCAATTACTTGACTCCACCGAGTCTGTAACTCATTCTTGGGTCGATGTATACTCTTTTAAAACAAAATCCCAGAAACTATACAAAATTTAACCTGCTCAAAGTTCCAAAACTTTATTCAACATTGTATAAAAAGGGTTTTTATAATATTAAGGCATTTATGGATAATAAAAACCCCTGGGAATGAAGTGATCGCTACCAAGCTATTTCTAATTTGTTTTGTGTGGTTAATTGTGATTACATGATTGTAAGCTGTTATTTAAAAAAAAACCCGCTGGGTTTCTTGCTGGTTCTTCCCAGAACAGAGATTTTTATCGAACCAGTGGGAATTAATCAAAAGAGTGACTTTCAATAAGTATTATTTATAATCTATACTGAATTTAAAAAATCTGTTCCTGTTATCTATCTATCTATGTTACCTGCCTTTACGACAACATCACGTAAGGTTTTCATTTTTGTGTACATTTATGAGCTGATACAGTAGTTTCGATCCCCGCCGGCACCAATGAAATTGTTAATTGCAATTTTAAGTACTGATTTACCATGTACTACGTACCACGTTACGAAAACATCGTGAGAAAACCTGCATGTCTGAGAAATAAGAAAAAAAAATTTCGAAAATTTGTAAATGTCGCCAACACGCGCATTGGGACTTTTCCTTGCCCTTAAACCCTTTCAGAAATGAGAAGAGGCCTGTGTCCAGCAGTGGGACGTATATAGGCTGTAATTTAACTTAACAAGTTTAATACCACGCCTTTCATAATAAATACTAATGCAGTTCTATATTCGGTGTTCACGTATTAACAATCATGAAATAAGTTTGGTTCACTCAAAGTGCTATATTTTTTATTTACTCCTATTAAAACGGAGGCAACGTCAGTAGTATTCATTTTGTAAATATTAATTTATACTTGACTAATTTGATAAATTTAAACCGAATTTTATTTTCACTCTAACAGCTTAACATGATAAGGTCTCAGACAGATTTAATTTTAAAGCAATACAATAAAGGACGTCGTAAGGTTGGACTGTGGTAGAAAATATTCCTTCTTATAACGATTCTATATCTCCTTTGGGAACTATAAAATGTTACTAGATGAGATTTTATGTGTAGATTTGTTTGGTTTGAGCCCACATATTAATAATCTTATTATTACGTATAATATATAGAAACATTAGATATTAAAATTGCTTGAAAATATTTGTAGATGTCATTTTAAACAATAAAGAGTTTTTCGATGTATTGGCGGAGTATGAATGATATCGTCATTTGGATGTTGTGAGAAGCGTTCCAAGGAAATGCTACAAGTATTTCATGGACTTTTTTGACGACTTTGTGGCGTTGTGACTTAGCAGAGTGGTGCAGCACTGGGGGCCGCGTGTTCAAATCCCGCACGGAACAAGTATTTGGATGGCCTACAAATAATTGTTCCGAGTCCGATTGTTTGTCCTTGTGAAATTTATGTATGTTAACTGGCCCCACGGTACAGGAGAAAATCTTGGTATGGATGTAACGTAAACGCCTCCAATAGATGGAGATCTAACTATTGCATATATCTTATTAACCAGCCCATAAAAGGCGACTGCTGGGCATGTGTCATAATCTTTGTAGAGAGGATTACCCTTAATGTCATATTTGAGAGGCGAGTTGAAGATCGCATTACCAGGTGATTCGCACGCAAACAAGGTTTTTTATTATTGGATAAGGTGATGAACGAGCACATAGTCCACCTGATGGTAAGTGGTTGCTGTGACCCATAGACATCTACAACTATTCTCAATAAAGAATCAAAATGCAGATGCGTTGTCACTCGTTAGGATTAAGATTGAATGCCTCTTTTCCAGTGAAATAGGTCTCCGGTTCTCTACACTCACCATACGAAATACAGCAGTGTTAAGCTGCTATTTTACGCTGGTATTCTGTGAGAGCGTGGTCCTTCCCTGGTCGAGCCGACCCATTCGTGCTACAACTATATATTACTAAGTTACTAATATAGCTGCAGCGTGGCTATACAACGTAAATCGTGGCTCTACCACGTAAAGTACGTACGTATGATGCCGCTGACTGTCGGAAGCTATATGAAATATTACTGGCATATACACACTCTTACGACACCTGTTCGACTCTGCGGTGTCTGACCGTTAAATGAGCAGTCTTTCCTAGTGTGTTTGTCTTTCTTAGTGTAGTGGTGTTGGGATTAAACATTTGGCCTCCCCCGTATATTGCCTCATAGAGGAGATGGTTGCCATAATTGCCACTCTTAGCAAGCAGGTTGAAAACAGCCATTTCTTTATTTTTAGCAGTTATTAGAAAGACGCTGCTGCCCATGTTATTTGTTTCCCTCTTTCATCTCTTACAACACCCATGGGGTGATAAAGTGTAGTGGATATTTTTACACCGCCACTATTAACCGACATAGGCCAGTGCTATGGTAAGATGAAGTAAAAATACTGACCATATGCCGTAGCCGATAACTAATGGGGAATAAAGATTCTTGAGTGGCAGTCTCGTAACAATCTAGTTCTGCCTTTCTCTGAACCCTCTCAGTACCTTACTGGAGGGTTCCGGGAGGGGATTTCAGCTTCGGAAAGGAGGTACAAAAGTGACCCACCTTTTCTATATGGATGATCTCAAATTATTTGCCTCCAGTCGCTCCCATCTTATGGAATTGCTGAACATGACATGATTTTAGCAATTCCATTAGAATGGAGCTGGGGATGGATAAGTGTGCGGTCCTACATGTCGAAAGGGGTAGGGTTGCTAACTCTGAGGGCATAGACTTATCTATGTTCATCAAGATAAAGACCCTATCCGAGGCTGAAACATACCGATACCTGGGTATGTCACAGAACATAGGTATCGATGAGGCGGACATGAAACAGTCAGTTAGCGATGTGTTTTATGCACGCTTGACAAAAATGCTCAACAGTCTTTTGTCGGGTGTGAATAAGACACACCCATATAACGGTTGGGTCATTCCTGTCCTCATATATACCTTCGGCATACTCAGGTGGTCTCAGACCGAACTGAACGCTCTGGATAGAAAAGTCCGCTCTGTTATGACGTCTCACAGGATGCATCACCCGAGATCGTCAGTAATGAGGCTGTACTTGCCGCGGAAACATGGTGGGCGCGGCTTTTTGAGCGCTCTCACTATGCATAATCGTGAAGTGTGCAGCCTCCGTAATTACTTTCGGGTGATCCATTCTATAGGGACGTCATTTCGTGTGATAAAGGGCTCACTCCACTATCCTTAGCTAACGAGCAATGGCAAGACCCGGCAGTACAGTGCATTTCCGACCGGGAGACGGTATGGAAGGAGAAGGAGCTCCACGGGAGGTTCTACAAGGCTCTACATGAGCCTTCCGTAGACACAGTCGCCTCCCTTCACTGGCTACGTTTCGGTGACCTCTTTGGGGAAACCGAGGGTTTTGTCTGTGCGATACAGGATCAGGTTATTAAGACCAACATTTTCCGGAGATACATCCTAAAGGATGGCGCCGTTGACACCAAGATAGACGAGCTTGTCGCCATCCCGGTGAGTCACTTAGGCATGTCATCTCCGGTTGTTCGGCGCTTTATAACTCTGAGTATTTGCGCAGACACAATCTAGTAGCCAGGATTCTACACCAGGAGCTCGCTCTGAAATACGGCCTCGTGGATCGGAAACTGCCGTATTATAAGTACTTGCCGGAAACCGTGCTCGAAAATGACCGCGCCAGACTCTACTGGGACCGGGCCATCATCAAAGACAGGGCTTTTCTTGCGAATAAGCCTAATATTGTGCTGATGGACCGGGCACAGTCAAGGATATTTTTGGTCGACATTACCATTCCTTATGACGAGAACCTCGTAAAAGCCGAAACAGATAAGCTGACAAAATATCTGGACCTGGCTCACGAGGTGACCGACATGTGGGGTGGTCTGCCGACCGAAATTATTCCTCTGGTCGTTTCTGCGAACGGGTTAATCCCAGTCAGCCTCTCGGGTCATCTGAGGCGACTGGGACTCCGTGACGGACCGCTTCAGACTCAAATGCAGAAGGCGGTGCTCCTCGATACCGCCCGCATCATCCGCCGGTTTCTTTCCCTTTCCCCCTAAACCTCGGCCGTCTGGTCTCCCCTGCCGAAGGCTTCCATCTGGTTGGGTTTTTATATATTTATGTATTTTTGTGTATTTATTTTATTTTATTGATATTTATGTTTGTTTACCATTTTCTTTTACAATTATATATTTATACTGCCCAACCAGATGAAAAAACTTTATAGATAACCCAAAATAATAATAATAAATATTTTATTTCAAAACAATGGGTACATTATATTATATAAACTGCAATATAAATTTCTATTTGGCTTTTCAGTTATCAATAAGTAAGACTTATTTATTATTAAGTGGCGAAGCTTGCGAAGTCACTTATTGATTTCACGATGTCTGTCCGTCTGTCCGTCTGTCCGTCCGTCTGTCCGTCTGTCCCACGATTATCTCGAGAACAGTTTCGAATTTTTAAATTCTCTTTTCAGCAATCGATTACTGATCACCCAGGCACCTGAACCTCCTATTTTGAAACTGATTGCTCAACGGCAACCGTTAGAAACCGCTACAAAGCTGATTGCTTCGCCACTTTGCTATGCTGTTAGCTTGCTAGGTTTATTAATATTTACATTAACATAATATTATATTTATATTAAATATCAAAAGGCGGACTTAATGCTAAAGCATTAACTTCTACTATGAATATATGTATGACATGTACGTATGTATAATATATATATATATATATAGTAAAGTAAAGTTGCAGCCTTTTTACGGCCCACTGCTGGTCACAGGTCTCCTCTAATTTCTAAGAGGGTTTTTAAGGCTAGGAAGTGTCTGCCGCGCTGCCCCAATGCGTGTTGGCGAACTTCACATGTCTTCGAAATATTTTTATTTAATTATTATTTCTTAGACATGCAGATTTCCTCACGATGTATTCCTTCACCGCCGAGTACGTGGTAAATTAGCACTTAAAATTGCAATTAACAAATTCATTGGTGCCGGGATTGAACCCGGGTTGCTCGAGTACTGTGAAGCTTACAGCGAGCGCTAACCATCTGAGCTACCACGGCTCTTGTATATACATGTATTATATATTATATTATATATATATATATATATATATATATATTATTGTTACGGTCCCCAGCTGCCCCTGCAAGGTCTACTATAGGCCCTAGTCAAGGTCGCCTTGGCTAGGGCCTATAGTAGCCTCCTCAACGGGCAGCCGCGGGTTTGGGCCCAAATGGCCTTATGGAAAATGTCCTATCATACTATAAAATAGGGAGAAGGCTAGGTAAATAAATAGTACGTACCTGGATCCGAAGCTAAGATCGCCCCTAGGATCGGTCAGGCCGTAGGTAGGGTAGGTGCATGTAAAGTGGTGTTTAGTGGTGTGTAAATTTATATGACTTGGTGGGTGACCGGGCAGCGGCCGGTTTCCATGCTGCCCCACAATGCTGCATCACTCCAGCAGGCGTCACCAATGGACAATTTCTTTCTTCATGTCACTATTTTAATCTATCAACTTTATTGTAAATTTAACTAACTTCCACTCAACTAATTCAACGTTCATCGTAGAATCAAACACGTGATACCCGACACAAGTAACGAACAATAGTTCAAAGTTCAACATTCAATATTCCGGATTCATTTTTCACCAAATTACAAATAGGGAACTAACGCGATCTCTTCACGAGTCACAAAGTTCAGCGTTACAAACAACAACTAAACTCCTTCGTTCGATATCAAATACTACGCCGCAATATGAATTCAAAATCAACCTAGCTGACAAGCAAACTGGCTACAGAGTCAACACACAAAAGGCTCTTAACGCGGCGGCACAGGTAAACAATGATTTCCAAAACAATCAACCTGGCGACGCCCTCGAAATGGAATGCGCGGTTCAAATTCCACACCGTATCTCTACTCGGCGCGCGCGCAAGATTCCACGCCACACAAGCAAGTTGAATATTACATAATGCCCTTCAACACGCAATCACTATATCATCATCATCATCATTACAGCCCTTCACAAGTCCACTGCTGAACATAGGCCTCCCCCAAGGAATGCCACAAAGCACGGTCCTGAGCCACCTGCATCCATCGACTTCCTGCATGTCTTACCAGGTCGTCACTCCATCTTGTGGGGGGACGCCCTACACTTCGCCTACCGGTACGAGGCTGCCACTCGAGAACCTTTCTTCCCCATCGGTTGTCGGTTCTTCGAGCTATATGGCCGGCCCACTGCCACTTCAGCTTACTAATCCGTTGGGCTATGTCGGTTACTCTGGTTCTACTGCGGATATCCTTATTCCTAAGTTTATCACGCAGAGAAACTCCGAGCATAGCCCTCTCCATAGCTCGCTGAGCGACCTTGAGCTTCCTCATACGGCCAGCAGTGAAGGACCACGTCTCAGTTCCGTAAGTCATCACTGGCAGCACGCACTGGTTGTACAATTTTGTTTTAAGGTTTTGAGGTATTTCTGACGAGAAGATGTGTCGTAGCTTCCCGAACGCTGCCCAGCCGAGTTGAATCCGTCGATTGACCTCTCGGTCGAAGTTGGACTTACTTAGTCGGACTATTTGTCCCAGGTAAACATACTCGTCAACAACTTCGAGCTTAGTGCTCCCAACAACTACCGGCATAGGTGTGACATGGACATTAAACATAATCTTTGTTTTGTCCATGTTCATCTTAAGACCTATCCGTTGGGAGACACTATTGAGGTCATTGAGCATAGTGCTTAGCTCCTCCAGCGATTCTGCCATGAGGACTAGATCGTCGGCAAATCGAAGGTGAGTGATGTACTCGCCATTGATGTAAATTCCGTATCCTTTCCAGTCCAGAAGCTTGAAAACGTCTTCCAATGCAGCGGTGAAGAGTTTCGGGGATATAACGTCACCCTGTCTTACACCTCTCTGCAATTGGATAGGTTTTCTACTCTGGTTCTGTACTCGGATAGCCATGGTAGCTCTACTGTACAAACACTTCAGAACTTCGATATACCGACAGTCAACTTGGCACCGCTGAAGGGACTGCAGCACCGCCGAAATTTCGACGGAATCAAAGGCTTTCTCATAGTCCACATACGCCAGACATAGTGGCAAATTGTACTCTTCGGACTTCTGTACAATTTGCCGTAGGGTATGTATGTGGTCTATGGTGCTAAAGCCCTTTCGGAAACCGGCTTGTTCGGGAGGCTGGAAGTCGTCAAGTCTGCGCGCGAGACGATTCGTAATGACTCTCGAAAACAGCACGTAGACGCGGCTCAGAAGGGAAATCGGTCTGTAGTTCTTCAAGAGAGCGTTGTCACCTTTCTTGAAGAACAAGACCACCGCACTTCTGCTCCACGCCTCCGGTGTAATGCCACCATGGAGGACGGAGTTAAAGAGCTTCTGAAGGACTTCAAGTACCGGTCTTCCACCCGCTTTCAGAAGCTCCGCTGTAATTTCATCCTCGCCTGGGGCCTTGCCGTTTTTAAGGTGCTGGAGAGCCATTCTAATCTCGCTCAGACTGACGTCCGGGATATCTTCGGAATAGTGTCGAATAAGACTCGCTCTTGGATCGTTACTCACACTTGCGTGTGGCTCCAACGATGACGTGTACAGCTGCCCATAGAACCTCTCAATCTCACTCAAAATCTCAGGTGCCCCGGAAACGGTGCTGCCACATTCGGTCTTCAGCTTTGACAGTTGGCTCTTTCTGGCAGACAGATCTCTGGCAAAGACTTTGGAGCCTTGGTTCCGCTCGATCGCTTCTTCAATACGAGCTGTATTGAAGTTGCGTAAGTCTCGCCGCATGAATTTGGAGATCTGTCTGTTCAGTTGCCTGTATGCTGTCAAATCTGTTGAAGAATGTAGCCTCATCTCCCGTCTAACAGCCATGAGATTAAGAGTGTGATCGGAGAGTTTTTGTGTTCTTCTGCGGTGGGTCTTGCAGAACTTAGCTCCGACCGCATGGACAGTTTCCACAAGCTTGTCATTCATATCGTCCACTTCATTGCAGTCTTTTAGGCACTGAAAACGGTTTTGTAACTCGAGCTGAAAGGTTTCGGGACTTTGGATTAGAGCACGAGGGGGACGGAGCGTTGACTTCATCAGACGAGACCTCTCCAACTTAACATTTAGGTTCAGTGTGCCTCTAACCATTCGGTGATCGCTGCCGGTTTTCACCCTCGCGATCACTGAGACATAACTGAACAGTTGTCGTCTGGTCGTCATAATGAAGTCAATCTCATTTTTTGTCGAACCGTCGGGGCTCGACCAGGTCCACTTCCTGTGGGGCCGCTTCTTGAAGAAAGAGTTCATCATAAAGAGTCCCTCTTTCTCCATGAAGTCGGCCAGCTGCTGGCCCCTTGGGTTCCGTTGCCCTATTCCAAATTTCCCTACTTTCAGCTCACCGTTATCTCTTGTGCCTAGTTTTGCATTGAAGTCTCCCATTAACACCGTATATTGGGTTTTGGAGGAATGCATGGCTCTAGAGATATCCTCATACATTTCCTCCACCTCCTCATCGGGGTGTGCCGAGGTTGGTGCGTAAACCTGTATGACCTTCAGCGAATACCGTTTGGTGATTCTGAGTATAAGGTACGCAACCCTCGTCGACACACTCCCGATCTTTACAACGTTGTTAACGAGAGACTTGTGGACGATAAATCCGACACCTCCTTGGGACAGATGGTCGCCCTCCCGGTGATAGAACAAGTTGCCGGATTCGAGGATTACCGTGTCCTCCCCCTCTCTTCGGACTTCGGATAATCCTATAATATGCCAGCGCAACTTGTCTATCTCTTCTTCCAGCTCCACGATCTTCTCGTCAATCCTCAGGGTGCGTGCGTTGTACGTTGCCAGGTCGAGTCGTCTAAGGTGGCAACCGAACCTCCACCGGAGATTCTTAGCACCCCCTGCCCCGCCGTTACCATGGTCGCCACCGTAGCCAGGAATAGCGGGGCCGCCGGGGACTGGGGGCCGTTTATTATTGTCATTGCTCATGGGGGGTATATTGCCATAGTTGCCACGCTTGGCGAGCGGGTTGGCAACCGCAGTTTTTTTATTGTATTTATGCCGTTACCAGGAAGATGCTGCTGCCCATCTCCTGCCTGTTTCCCTTTGTCGCCTTTTACGACACCCACGGGAGGATATGGGGTAGTGGATATTCTTGACCGCCACTACACGGCATACACACTATATAATTGGCGCAATTACTTTCAAACGAAATTACTTTAATCAGTCAAATACAATACAAACCTCTACGATTTCACGAAACCACAATTCAGTAGCGAAGAAACACGCACAAATTCTAAAAATCTAGACCATAACCCAAAAACCGGTCGCGCGAAACATCTGCAGCGGTCACCAAAATACGCTAATTGACTGTATTGCTGCCCTCGAGCTACTGTCTTTCGCCCACCAGCGCCAAACGCTGGAAAGCTGCATTCCGCTGCCCCCTCCCCGCGACACGCGTCTCACCTGGTACCATCGGGAGATTCCCTAAGTCGAACGTGATTGGGTGACCATTTTTGGGCCTAAACAATTATAAATAAATTTATTTCTGTTCTTTTTATTTCTATTTAAATATGTGTATAATAAATATAACACATAATATTAATATTATGTCCTTTAGACTAAATTTCGGTCAACACGGCCAGTCTCAAAGTAGATTAGCATTTTACCAAGACTGGATGATAGTGCCCAAGTGTATGTATAAATACAAGTGCACTATTTATACATGACCGGAGGGAGATCAGGCGTAGGACCAACGGCATCCTCTCCGAGGCATATGGATGAAACACCACCAACTTCCTGTATCCGGGCTACTACTGAGAATTTCTTGTCAGAAAACCAATAGCAGAGTGTGGCCCAACCAAAAACTTAGATCCAGGAGCAGCAGTCACGGCTACGGCCACTAGACCAACGAGACAGTCTTAAAATTTTATTATACTCATGAAATACTACATGTTAGTCAGTTACTGCCTTTATCAAAGTGTAAACGTGCCATAGACTTTACTGAACCTTATTTTCGTCTGAAAAGTTCATAGCTGTCCTCTAGTCGCGCCTAAAAAGTTTTATCTCAACTGTAATAAATCACATAAATTTAAAATTATGATTTTGTCGCCAATTTGTATAATTATTAGATGGCTTTGTAAAAAAGCTTAAATCATCTTTAGTTGTCTTAAAAAGTTTTTAAAGAATTAGGGAAATTGGCTGCCTTTCAACGAATTTTTTGTTACCCTACGAAATTTAGATTGATTATTATTCAAATTTATGGTACCAAAAGCCTACAATTATTATTTAGTAACACGGATTAGTAAGACAAAGTGGCTATCGACCGGCCATATAACTCAAAAAACTGACAACCGATGGGGAAGAATGGTTCTCGAGTGGCAGCCTCGTACTGGTGAACGAGTGCAGGACGGCCCCCACTAGTTGGACTGACCTGGTAAGACATGCATGAAGTCGATGGATGCAGGTGGCTCAGGACCCTGCTTTGTGGCATAATGGGGAAGTTCTATGTTCAACAGTTGACTTGTGACGGTCTGTAATGATGATGATTATTTAGTAATACACAAAATCATAGGCTTAACATCAAGCGGCTCGGTACCGAAGTGACTAAGGCTATGGTTGCAGTACCGCGGAATTCCGAATTCCGCACGGAATAACTTTTATGGCCTCTAAAGTCGTTTAGGGTTAGAATTTTTCTCTGTGTAACTTAAGTATATAAAACTCCTCTAATTACAAAAATAGTCGCCGATTTAAAAATTAAGTTTCTGATGCTAATGTATGTTTTTTTACCCAACTTGCCCAGAAGGAGGGTAAAGTTTTTCGGATGTATATATGTATGTCTGTTTCTTTGGGCACGCCCTGAAGCCTAAACATCTTGATGGATCTTAACATATGGGGTATCTTTAGAATCGTCTTAGTTGTAGAAGTGACAATTTTTTTCTTCTCAGTCATATCGTTTACGCAGTAGAGTTTGTTTTAACCTTTATACTTGTTTTACTGCGTTCGTATTAACTCGCTGTCATGTATGTCTATTTTATATGATTTTAAACTAAATTCCCGATGAGCTAACAACTTTTGTAAGACAATGTAAGAATATGAAATATACGTTGTATATTAAAAATATTTAATACATAATTTTTAATTTTTTTAATTTTTTGTATTTTATTTGTTATTAAATAAAACGTCGCCCCCATTCTGTATTTTGGGAGCAGTTTACATATACGCAGTACGCACAAAGGCAAATACCAGACCCGGAAAAATATTTGTAGGCCGTAAGATACCTGCTCCATGCGGGATTCGAGCCCGTAGCCTTCAGCGTAGCAACTTATTGCTAAGCTACTGAACCACTGGGATATCATGTATGTACGTTACACGATATCTTCGTCAAGAATGAACTGATTTTAAGTTAACAAAATATGGGTGATGTGTTTTAAGCTAGAAAATAAATTAACCCTTTCGCTGGCACTACATATAGGTCATTGCTATTGTCTTACTATTATGTCTGCAAACTGGACAGCGAAAGTGTTAAAATACAGTGATACAAACTTGAAATAACGTAAAAGATTAAAATAATTACACATTATGCAGTCGGGTCTACGTGTTAACCAAATCCAATGATGATTAACACTCACTGTCCGGTTTTCAGTCACAATTGTAAGACAATAGCAATGACCTATACATATGTAGCTTTAAAATCCATAATGTTTGTAATCTTGAAGAATTGAATTCATTCGAATAAATGCCAAATGCTTATTGTGAAATAATTATCTTCATTATTTAATATTCTTATTAAAATGTTACTAAATTTAAATAGTTTATAATTTAAATTTAATTTTACATGGGATGTTATGTGGAGGAAATTCGCGACTTCAAATTGAAGCTTTAACTGACAGTATTGAAAAAAGTATATAATATTCCCGTAAAAAAATGTTCAGATTAATATGAATTAGTAAAGTTTTAAAGATGGTGGGATTCATTTTCTACCCAGAAGTCCGTTTGGGTAGACATCACCCTCTTTCCTATTTCTGCTGCTAAGCAGAACTGCTGTGTTTTGGCCAGAAGGGTAAAAAAGACAGTGTAAAAGTTTTATTTCACGCGTGGTAGAGCCATGCTGGAGTTTTATTATAGTTGTAACACGAATGGGTCGGCTTTACCGGGGAAAGCCACGCTTTTACAGAATACCGCCGATAAATAACCGCTTAGTGTGTTTGTGTTTCGTATGGTGAGATGGAAGAGACATTCCATCTTAGTCTTCACGGCTGACACATTGTCATCTGCAATTTGATTCTTAATCGAGGAAAGATGTAGATGCCTATGGGCTACAGCATCCAATTAACATCAGGTGGACTGTGTACTTTTTGTCACACTTAGTCTATAAAATAAAACAAAATATAAATAATTGCAGGCAGTGAGGCATTCCATCTTAGTGTAATATAGGTAATGTGTCAATGAAATAGAGACGTGTTGATGCTTCTATAACTTTAATTATAATGTCCTTATTCTACCTTAACACTAATATATATATTCGTGGGGGCTATACTACACTACACCTCCCACCGACAAAAAAAAATTATCTATTTTTTATCTAACCTCAAAACTATTCTAAACATAATTGATGAATAATCTTAATTTAAATATAGTGTAAATTAAGTCTAAGTGTTATAAAAAGTACAATCTAATGTATACCGAGATTGAGCAGGGCGTTTTGTCAACGCTCTCTCGCTAGTAAAAATCGCGTATTCACAGAAGTATATGACATAGTCAGGCATAATTATGTATAACATAATAGAATATAATATTATTATGTTTTGATTTTCGCAAACATTTATGTTATTTTTTACTCGTATCCTTAATCATCAATACAAGTCATCTATTTAGGACATTTAATAATACATAGTACTCATTTAATTCTCATATCTCTTTTCACACTTCAATACTTCTTTTCGTTCTCTTTTTTACTTCATATATTTACTTCATTCTTGTTTAAAAATTATTTATTTTCCATTTTACTTCTCAGCATTTTTGCTACATATTCATTCAATATTTGTGTCATTTCTTTCACGTACACGGCTCGCGTACATACATGATCAAGACAATGACCAATATCACTTTATTCAACTCTTTACATTTATAGCATTTCAGCTCATATAATTTATTAATTAATTGTACCATAACTTTCACGTACACGACTCGCGTAAATACATGATCAAGATAATTAACAATCTTCCTATACAGTTCTTAATAAAGTCACATTTCTTTAAACAATTCATTAAAAATCATTCCATATTTCATCGAATCCGAAGAACTTTAAAAATTAATCGGTTATTAGGTTTTCCAAACTCTCAGCTGATCAGGCCGATTGTATGTGGATATGCTAACCTCCGATAATTTTTCTTTACCTATGCCACACTTTCTACTTATATTTCTATCAATATTTTTCATTCATAATGATAATTTCCGTAACTTATCCATACATTTACTTACGTCTTTTATAAATTATGTCATATTGTCTCGTATAATATTTAGTTACATCATTGTCAGTCAGGGATTGAGGCTCACAATATAGGCACAACAACTTTTAAATTAATTACTTAATTGTCTACATAACATAATGAGTTTCAAAATCGTATTAAGCGAAGTAAATATTTTCATGATCCACACAAGTACGTACTATTTTCTGAGAAAATAATAAATTGTAATAGTTAAAAGCTTACTATTTAAAAGTTCAAACAACATAAAACCGAAAACAAATTATTACATTTCATATTAAGATGAACAGAACAAAGAAGTCAATGTTAAGCAACGTAATCATTTTCAATAACAATAACATAATCACATAACAAAAGATAGATCAAAATACAAACTGTAATATTAGCAACGCAAGCAATTTGAGACACCTTTACGTATATGGAAACGTTTTCGAATGCATCGAACTATGATCACATGGTGTGATTCACACCTAATTTTAAGATAACTTCTATAATATGTTATAGATAATATGAATGCAAGTAAAATAAAGTGTACCTTAAAGTGATAGTTTTAAATATTTTTAAATTTATACATAAGTTAAGATACTTGCATCGTGAATAGTTTTATTAATTTCACATCGAAAAATGCATTATTTTTTCTTAATTACTTTTGCTAGAAATATGGTGTTTATTTTATTGTATAGACAACATTATTGAAAAATCACTACAACTTCTATCAAGTTTATATAACAAAACATTAATTTAATTGCACATGAAAAAAAAAACAATTTTCATTTTTAAGTAGGGTTAATAAAACAACTTTAAGATTTATTGTTTTAAGAAAAGTAAAAAAAAAACTTATAATAATAGCTAATTGTTTATAACCTTTGTCATACTTGAATTTTAAATAATTTGCTACCAAAAAAAAACAATGGAATCTATTACCGATGTGTTACAACTAAGTCAATGGTTACAACTACAAAATATGAAAAATTCATTGACATGGTAAATTTAATTACATAAAAATATAATCCACTATATCATTTCAATCATTTTTGCATGACACAGTAATAAAAATAATATAAAGCAGAAAAAATTACTGAATTAAATTTAATTTAAAATCGTCTCGTGCCTTAATACATACATGAGTGCTTAAAATGGTAACTTAATTTTTAATATTGCATTATGATTTTTTTTTAGATACACTAAGAAATATATTAAAATATCAATTATATTGTGGAGTATCTGATTAATTAACTCGGCTTTACCATATTATATTAAATATAACATTTTTTTAATAATAGTTAAAACATTTTAAAGAAATCTTAAAAAGAAATGACAAAAAAAAATACGTTGATTGGATGTTACCTCAAATTTTCTTCTTTATTCTTCTTGGCTTAATTTTGACATTCTTCTGGTTCTGGACGAAGCTTTCAAGATTATAACCGCTTCTTTCCTTTTAAAAACAATCTGCCGTTTCTTGAATTTTGCTCATCTTTATATATAAAAATTACGTGTCACGTTGTTTGTCCGCGATGGACTCCTAAACCACTGAACTGATTTCAATGAAATTTTGTACACTGTGTGCATTTTGGTCCAACTTGAAAGATAGGATAGTTTTTATCCCGACAAATGACCCTCAAAATTTTTTATTGCGAATTTAAGGATTTTTATAGGAAGGGTCGTTGGGAAGGGCAGAACAACGTCTGCCTGGCGAGCTAGTTATATAATAAATCACTTTTTATTTTCCTATTAGTTGCCTTCATAGTACTACTTCATATACATTATACTTTTTAATTTTTCAGACACCTTCTGTAAAATTATGATTGTGGCCTCTTCTTGTATTCATATTTATTTATTTTTCGTCACATCCGGTATTGCGTCCATTCTGTTATAATATAATTTACTTTTTAAATGGTCAATCCATGATGATTTCCATTTTTTTTTGTAATTTTTTTTTCTTTTTATGTAGGCCCGGCGGTGCGCGTGCAATGTAGCAGCGCACCGCCTGGCAGGGTCGCCATGTAATATAGGTAATGTGTCAATGAAATAGAGACGGGTTGATGCTTCTATAACTTTAATTATAATGTCCTTATTCTACCTTAACACTAATATATATATTCGTGGGGGCTATACTACACTACATTAGTCTTCAAAGGTGCCAACGCATATGTAGCCATCTTTGTTTAAAGTTATCCACAGCTGCAATAGCCACTTACCATAAGCTGGACTGTATGTTTGTTTTTCACTTATATGTATGAATGGTTAAATGTTGGTACGTATATCTCTATACTAACTTTTATCTATATACGTACCAATTTTCAAACATATATCAATCTCATCCTCATTTCTCATTCTCATACCTGTGAATCTTATGACGGGACTATAGAACCAGTTTAATTTCAGGCTGTGAGGCATTCCATCTTAGTCCTCGGATGTGACGACGCATCTGACTTCTTTGTTTGAATTTGGTTGCGAATGTTGACGGGCTGCAGTAGGCACTTACCGTCAGGTGTACTGTAAGTTCGTTTGTATTTACGTTCCACCTGACTCTACAGTAAATTTAGATAAATGTACATGTATGTACGTATTCGCTTCATCCGAGTTGCATCATCTCATAGTGTGATAATAATGATAATGATGTAGACATGGTTTTTTTTTTTAAATACTAAAAATGCTATTAATATTACTAATACTCCCTTTAAACACTCATGGTTAGCTTGAAATGCTTGAGTTAGGATTGGTTCACGACAGTAGTCGAATGGCGCATTCAATCTCACGTCCTTTGAGATCGTGACCCGCAGCGTGCCATTGACGCTTCGTACTATAAAAGCCTGACGTTTTACTACAATTAAATCACAAATTACATTTCATTACAGTTACCCATCTCCTATATCCAAAGTTGTGGATTTTTTGTGCAAATTAGTTTATAAGGCTTAATGGATATTTTTGGCGATATTTTCCGTAAATAGACATTATGCGTAATTTAAACGCGACTTTGATGTACCTTCGCATACGATATCACTAAAATAAATAATTTTATTTAGGCGCATTACGGCATATTCTAGTGTGTAGGTAATCTGTGATGGTTAATTTGTATTCCTTGTGTACCCATAGACATGCTTTGTTAAATTTTTTTGTGTAGATCGTGTTTAGTGTACCAAAAAGGTTCCCGTTGCCCAAGTGCTAATTAATGGAGTTAAAGAAATTTGTTACCATAGATATACAGTATTTATTTTGACGAAGTAGTAGCTTTCTTTCTTTTTATGGTTTATTATTAGTCCGTAAAACTGGACTGGACATGCGTCTCCGATATTGCAGGCTACCGCCAGGCTTTAATATATATTTTTTAATTTGTATGTAACATAATATAAAACGTTCCGATATATGTTGCACTTCCATGAACCTCTGTAGATAGTAAACTTGACCAAGAGTCATGACTAGTAGAATGGAAGCTTCGAAAGTAGAGTACATCACATCAATAAAGTTTGTGATGGGGCTGGCATACGCTAAGCGCAAAGTTTGTGCTCCCATTCCTCGCTTAGTAATACCGTCTATTGCAAGTCATAACGTCGCACTTCAGCTGTGGTGTGGCAAGGGCATGGTTCGCCCTGATTTCACATTTCTCCGTACTTTAGCAACCCGAGTTCGATCCCCGCTGGCAAAAATAAACGTTGCAACTTATAGTGCTAAATTAACGTTTGCGTTTCCTCGCTGTACTGCTATATTTAGCATTTGGTTTAGAAAAAAATTCGCAATATGGCAGGTTTGAAAGATGACCTTATCACAAAAATTGATAAGGATGCTTCGATGGTTTGGGCACGTTGAGCGAATGAGTGAAGACCGAATGGTGAAGAAAATATATAGCGCGAAAGTTAATACTAATAGGTGTCGAGGTAGACCGAGACTAACTTTCGAAGACCATGTGAGCAAATTGCTCGAAGAAGGGAGGGTCAAGAGTACTCGGATACCTAGACGTGCATGTATGAAGAAGATAATGAATCTGAAAGAAGCGAAAGAGGTATGTAAGGATCGTGACACTTGGCGATCTGTTCTCTCTGGCTACCCCGTCAGGGATTGTGCATGAAGATAAGTAAGTAAGTAAGTAAGTGTTTTAGAAAATAAACAGCGCTCTAGTCATCAGCGATACTAGCGAATTTAACCTCGTATGAACCCAAAGGACCGATAGTCTCTACAGCAAATGGCACACACATATTATAGTCATATCTCAGGGAGTCATAATTGGCACCAGGTAAATTTTATATATAACAAAAAGTATAAGGCATAAAAAACAAAAAGTGTAAGGGCATATAAATTTCTTTTATCGCCAAAGGCTAAGTATAGTAATTCAGTCAGGAAACGCAGCCAGCGTTCATGGCATTATACCGCGGTAAGTAGAACTGAATGATATTTTTTCTTATAAAATTATAAATAGCCACCACTCTATTACTGTAGCATATAATAATATACATAATGTGTGTTAATGTACATACGTACTTATTATACGATTTCAGGGTGATTTAGTACTGTCATATATTTATTATATATTTTTAATCTACAAGATATAATAATTAACAATAACATGAAATGTTACCATATAGTGGCGGTGGATGAAATTTTTACCCTTTTTTAAAAAAAATATTTCTTTCATATTCGTTTTGAGTTCAGAATATGACTAGTAAAGTTTGTTTCTAGTACAGTATAATAAACAACAATATGATATTTCGATAGAATATAAAACGAAGAAAGCAAAAATATCAAGAAATTTTAATGTTCCAGCAACGTAATTTATGTGGTACGATAACAATATATTACATTTATGGTAATTTCAAAGCATTCACGGGTATCTTTGTGAATTTGGGCACATATCTTACGGAAATTATCACACGTAAGACAACCACCGTTGACATTTTATTCTATAGAAATTCATAAAGTATTCGAGATTCATTTCGAAAAACCAAAGAAAAGATAGAACAAAGAAACTCATTAACCTAACTTTAAGCGCATGACACAAATAATTTTTTTTAAATCGGCTCATATTTAAAGAATTATGCCCGAACATATATAAAATTTTTATATTTACGCGAAGACGACATGGTTTCTTTTAATTTAAAGTAAATTTTTAAGTTCAAAGAATATATAATGGAATAATACCAGCAAACATTTTTTTAATTTTGTTATCAAATTACACGAATAATGTTTGTTGTATTTCTAAATCACTTTTATATTGGAGTCGTTCTCACTTGCATCGCTACTCTAGTCATCAAACGTCCGAGGGCCGAGATATTGGAAAAGTTAACAGCTAGAATAGCCGTCGAGACGTTAAGTGCTCTTTGTATTTGAACGGTCACGACATTGTATTTGTGAGGGCGTTTTATTGGAAGTTTTGAATAATTTACTTCTAAGTTAAAATATTTATATTCATTGCTGAAGCTGTAATCTTTTGATTTAGATTTTTATTCATTTATATACACATGTACCGTGTATTAGCTGGATAAGAGAATCCGTTACCGCTACATCATTCCGTGTATGTCGTAGGAGCCGACAGAGGGAAATAAACAAAGAGACGGGCAACATAGTCTTCCTGATTACAACTGAAAATAATAAAGACTGCGGTTGCCAACCCGTCTGCGAAGCGATATCACTCTTATGAGGTAATCAATGGGGAAGGCCTATGTTGACTTTCGTTAAATTGTAATGAATTAATGAATGAAAGCAATCTTTTGCTGTCTAAATGGCTTTATTAATAAGCGCCATGATCAGCTTTTACTAAAACACCTTCCCCGGCTTCGCACAGGTATTTTCTGAATATCGACCCATAAAGTACCCCATAAATATTTTATAAAAATCGGTCGAACCATTTAGGAGGGGAAGAATTATGAACACACACACACACACACCAGAATATTATTTATAAAGTTAATAGCTTCGCCTTCTTCAATACATTTTTAAAATTACAGTAATTATACCTCTTATACAATATTAAGACTGTACTATTTTATCTGCATTTATGACAAGTAACCCCTCATAAACAACGACGCAAATAAACGGCCGCAGTCCCCGGCGGCCCCGATATTCCTAACTACGGTGGCGACCAAGCTAACGGCGGGGCAGGGGTACTAAAAATTCCCGGTGGAGGTTCAATCGCCACCTTAGACGACTCGACCTGGCAACATTCAACGCACACACCCTGAGGACTGAATAGAACACAAGTTGTATTAGCATAATATAGGACTATCTGTGGTCCGGAGAGAAGACACGGTAATACTCGAATCGGGCAACTAGTTGTATCACCGGGAGGGCGAACATCAACCTAGGATTTATGCGTACCTTATATTTTTGCATCACATTCCTTAAATTTAACAACTATTTATTGGTAAGATACAGTGGTATAGCCACGCGGCAGCTTTTGCTGTCGCACGGATGGGCCGGCTCGAACCGGGGTGGTACCACGACCTCACAGAAAACCAGCGTGAAGTAGAGGTTTACCTCTGCGTTTCGCTTGGTAAGTGCAGGCGACCGGAGGCCCTTTTTACTGGAAATGAGGCATTCCATCTTAGTCCTCACGGGTGACAACGCATCTGCATTTTGATTTCTAATAGAGGATAGATGTAGATGTCTATGGGCCGCAGCAACCACTTACCATCAGGTGGACTGTGTGCTCGTTTGTCACCCTTATCCTATAAAAAAAAAGATTGTATTAGTCTCAACGCTCTACATATACGCAATACATCTATTTCAGAAAAAAAAACCTATTTTAATTTTCACTGCCTGACTAACGAAGTTTGAAAAATTGTATTATAATTTTTAATTTATTTAAGCGACCCGGCCTTTCTTCGCAACTATTAACTATTAATTAAGCGTCAGTTTGATTTAAGATAATCATCAAATATCTCTATATTTAATCCGAAAAAATATCCTAGATCACTTGTGACATTGCTTTCTATCTCTACTACCCTAAGATTAGCTCGAACAGAAAATAAAAGAAAATGTTTATTCATAATTTCACGGTATGCAAATGACACCTGACCTTAAAAGAAGCGGAAGAAGAAGAAATAGATGTATAATTAAATATATTGCATACCTTAAGCGAAAGCGCAAGGTATGTTCTACTATCGCCTAAAATTAAGATTCCAACGTTTTATCGAATAAAATCGTATCTAGCAATCATATTATACATATAAATGATATAAAAAGCACATTGTTAGAAAGATAAATAATTGTTGAACTTATTAATATTTTTTTAAAATTGATTAATTGCTATTTTTAAATAAAAAAGGGGTTTTAGTGGCTTATGGTGTGGATTTATCAAGTCCGGAAGGCTTGTAAACACTCTAACTTTTGAAAATATCAATTGTTTAACTCAATCTATTTTTTAATCTCTTCATCTATCATGTGGGAAGCCACTGAATGTAAATGGCAGTGTAATTTTGTTTTGTTTAGCTATAATTAATTTGTTTCGGCTCCAAAATGTTTTGTGCGAAATTTTCGTTGATTTGGTAGCCTTGTATGTAAATTAATTCTGTAAAAGGGCTAAAGCCACAGAGTAGTTTACTCACTCACTCAGTTCGACGGTTCGACGCACAGAGTACTTTTGACGTGACAATGTCTTATAAATCGATGAAGCTGGCTGCACGCACGAAAAAACATGACTCATGCGGCCTGACCTAGGCGTTCCATTTAAAGTGCAAGCGAGAGCGCGGAACGAGCGACAAAGAGGCACAATCGGCCTCCGCGTTCAGCATGTCCGCATGGACAGCTGCTATACAATAATACATATACATATTTTCGTCAAGTATGACGTGCAGTGAAAAGTGAATGTGGTATCAATTGTTTATAGCAACGATAATTGCGGCGATAAAGGTATCTTTCGATATTAAATATTTCTTATGACGTTGTCACGTTCAACTATCGTCAGTAAACCAACTTTACAGACAACCGATTTTTTTATATACTGGTCAGTCGCCGTCGTGAGTGGACATTGTTTCGGATGTTTGCAGCGGCTCAAAAAGATCGCTGTACAAATACACAATATTCGAGTATCCAAATTTCTTAAATACCCTATTATAATAATAATAAGAGATTTTTTTATTACAATATTTTAAAAGCACAGAATAAATAATAATAGTACGTACTAAAAGTAAGTAGTATCAATTTTTTTGTCGTGGGTGACATTTTCATGGTTTTCGAGTGTTGAAACCGATAGGGTTGTCGAAATGTAAATCCAAGATGGCGGCCGCAATAGGTATAAATTTTTTCATCTTGGGTGTCATTTTCATGGTTTTCGAGGATGTTGAAGCCGATAGTGCTGTCGAAATGTAAATCCAAGATGGCGGCTGCAATAGGTATCAATTTTTCATCATGGGTGTCATTTTCATGGTTTTCGAGAGAGTTGAAGCCGATAGATAGTGCTGTCGAAATGTAAATCCAAGATGGCGGCTGAAGCAGGTACCAATTTTTTTATCACGGGTGTCATTTTCATGGTTTTCGAGGGTGTTGAAGCCGATAGTGCTGTCGAAATATAAATTCAAGATGGCGGCTGCAATAGATATCAATTTTTTCATCATGGGTGTCATTTTCATGGTTTTCGAGGATGTTGAAGCCGATAGTGCTGTCGAAATGTAAATCCAAGATGGCGGCTGCAATAGATATCAATTTTTTCATCTTGGGTTTCATTTTCATGGTTTTCGAGGATGTTGAAGCCGATAGTGCTGTCGAAATGTAAATCCAAGATGGCGGCTGCAATAGATATCAATTTTTTCATCTTGGGTGTCATTTTCATGGTTTTCGCGGGTGTTGAAGCCGATAGTGCTGTCGAAATGTAAAACTACTTTAAAAAATTCCGTATAATCATGTTATACGTATTTTTTTAAGCGCTTAAGGTATGCCCAATTGGATTTACCAATTATTTATATACTATTCTCGTTTTTTTCGGACGGATAAACAAACAATGAAAATAATAAGATAGATCATCAAGCTTATTACTACTATTGCTTTATTCATCATCATAATTATCATTATCATTACAGCCTTTCATAAGTCCACTGCTGAACATAGGCCTCTCCCAAGGAATACCAATAAGCACGGTCCTGAGCCACCTGCATCCATCGAATTCCTGCATGTCTTACCAAGTCGTCACTCCATCTAGTGGGGGGTCCCCTACACTTCACTTACCGGTACGAGGCTGCCACTCGAGAACCTTACTTCCCTTCCTCATTCTTCAAGCTATATGGCCAGCCCACTGCCACTTTAGCTTACTAATCCCTTGGGCTATGTCGGTTACTCTGGTTCTACTACAGATATCTTCATTTCTTAGTTTATTATGACAAAGGGGTTATTTTTTGCGGTAAACGCGCAAACTTGTATCTTCTGAGGATTAAACTGGACTAGATTTAGTCGCCCCCAATCCAAGACTTTGTTCAGTAAAGACTCGACTTCAGACACAAGCTTGTTCCGGTACTCGGCGACGTTTTCCCGAGAAATATTGGCACGGCCGGTGTATAGAGCATCACCAGTGCTGTCATCCGCATAGCAATGAATGTTACCAGTTTGCAACATATCATTAATATGCAGAAGAAACAGCGTTGGTGATAGCACACAGCCTTGTACAACACCAGCTTTAATAGGCTTGTAGTCGGTGCATGCACCCTCTACAACGACCTTGATGCTCCGATCTGCAAGGAAGCTGGTGATTCCGTCAGGCCCACTCGACTTATGAATGTCCAGGGAGAGAAGTGAATTGAAATTGATAGCTGATACCACTATAAAGTCCTAATATAAATAGATAAAACACATACGAGAGATCGATAATTCTTATTTTTGCGATAGTAAGGTAACCACCGTTTCCTTATAGGTTGACCTCATATCTCCCGGTGGGTGTCGTAAGAGGCCACAGAGAGAAACTGAGTCAGGAGATGGGTAGCAGCATATTTCTGATAATAGAAAAGTTACAATAAGAACTGCGTTTTCTATCCCGCTTGTAAAGAGTTTATCACGCAAAGAAACCGCGAGCATAGTCCTCTCCATCAGTCCATCAGTCTTGCTAAGTGGCCTTAAGCGACGTCATACGGCAAGCAGTGAAGGACGTCTCAGATCTATAAGTCATCACTTGCAACACGCACTGGTTGTAAAATCTCGTTTTCAGGTTTACTGGTTGAGTCGTCTTAGGTGGCAACCGAATCTCCACCGGAGATTCTTAGCACCTCTTGTCCCCCTTTACCATGGTAGCCACCGCAGCCAGGAAAAGCGGGGCCGCCAGGGACTGGGGGCCGTCTCTTCATAATTTTCATTCAAGGAGGGATGTTTGCTATAGTTGCCACGCTTGGCGAGCGGGTTGGCAAGGTCGATTCTCTCGGGGCCCGTAAGCTGGAGATCCGACGGACGACCAAGTGTGGGGCCGATGCCTTATGGTAAAATGACCTACACAATAGATAATCCTAGATAACTAATAGTACGTACCTGCTTCAGAAACGGAGACTGGTCACAAGGATCTGTCAGGCTGAAGGTGTAGTGCATGTAAGTGGTGTTTGTGAGTGTGTGTATTTAGGTGGCCTGAACCAGATGGCACAATGCTGCCCCGGATGTGGTATTTTGTCTAAACAGTTATTATAACTCATAAACTACTCTTATAAATATACAACCTCATTTCAACATTCTTATACGATTTTAAAAGAACTCTAAGTTCTATTTGGGCTGGTATATTGATGTTCATAATGCTTATGTGCTGCTTGGGCTGTTGCGCTAAGACAGTGCAATTTACGATCGAGGGCTTCATCACCACTTACAACCAGGTGTAATTGTTGTCAAACACTCGCTATACAAATAAATAAAATTGAAGTGTCTGTTTGTAATTTCAAAATAACATATTTTTACCAAATGCATATGAAAGTATATACGGTAGTTATAACAAAAAAACAATTATAAATTTTTTGTCTGTCTATCTGTCTGTATGTTTATTCCGGCTAATCGACAAAATGGCTGGACTGATTTTGACAGGACTTTCGCTGACAGATAGCTAATATTGAGAACTTTAGCTTAGGCTACTTTTATTTTGAAAAACAATAAGGGTCTCGCGCCAATACAATCATGGGGAGAGAGCGAATATACTACACTATATATACAGTATAATCTATATGATTTCATAATGACCATACAGACAAGAAACAATTTCTTGTAGGGTATATAAATACTTGTTCTGTGCAGGACTCGAACCCCTCAGTGCCAAAATTCATTGCTAAGCCACTGCGGCACGGAATCGTGATATATATTATAATTGCAGACTGAGAGTAGTCTCGGCGTGTAGCCTTGTTTGTTTGAAGCTGGCTGCAGGTGGCCATGATCTGCAGTAGCCAGTTACCATCAGGAGGACAGTAAGATCGTTTTTCACTTCACTTTTATAAAAAAAAAACTAAATATGTTTAAAAGTGTCATAATGCAGGTTTACATAATTTAGATGAGAAATACCGCATCGACTTACACCTCTGGTTTAATGTCAACAATCTATTTAGAACATCTGTATGCATGTCGCTAGGCCGATGAGAAAAATCGCCACAGAGGGACCACTTAGTTTTCAAATGGGTCCCAATTTATTGCAGGGAATTGGGCTTGGGCATTGTTGAACTCTTTTTGTATTTTCTTGCATTCTTATTATTTGTAACCTTATAACTGATTTATTACTTATGTTTATTTATTTAAATAGAGTAAAATTCTTTTAAGATATTTATTACAAAATATAAAAGTTATACACACTGCGTAAGTTAAGTTTGTTAAGCAAAAATCCCACAGCTGGGCACAGGTCGCTTAATAAATTTGGAAGGGTTATATTCGCCTCCAGACCGAATTAAAATATCTGCGTACGACATGATTATAGTGCTCGAGTGTAGGCACAAACACAAATGCCCTCTCTTTTTCCTCAATTTCAAAGTTCGATGTGACGGCAATCCGGCACGACTACAGATTAGGTTACAGCTTTATGTGGTTTTCGAGGCACAGGGGCGAAACACCGCCAAATTCTGAATCTTGACGGCTATTGTGAGTTTCTTGACATAAATACGCAACTCTTTTGACCCAACCCGGGTTCGTATGATCAGCAGTTGCGTATACGATCACAAGAACAACGCGGCAGTCCGACGAACAAGGAGTCCAGCGTGCTTTCTTACTGCGTGTTCGCAGGCTTTACATTTGGTCAACATTTTTTGTGTGGTTTAATAAACATTTATACTAGTTTCACAATATTTAAAATAAATCTATAAAAAATTGTTAATAATATAAATATATACCCTGCTGTTGCATTGAGCCGAAAACAGTCGGTTTTTATTAGTAGTTAGTATAATAATAATTTTAAATAAATATTTTGAAACTAGTACGAGTATATTATATTTTTTAATTTTTTTTATATTTTTTAAAGATGCAGATTTCCTTACAATATTTTTTTTCAATGTCAAAAAAGTTGTTTTTTATAAAAAGGTATGAAAAATGAACCTACAGTCCACCAGATGGCATGTGGCTGCAACCGATGAACACTTGCAAACAATTCATTTAAAGGAGGCTACAGAAATGTTGTCACCTCTCACCACTCAGGAGGAGGATGGATGCCTCACAGCCTGTAATTATCCTGGTTCTCTACACCCTTCAAACTGGAGCACAGCAGTGCACGCACTACTAATTGGCGGCAGAAATAACGTTAAAAAACCTGCAAAGTGCATGTCGCGCCACGAACAATGTAGAGGTTGGATTCACGAAGAGTGACGGGAAAATCATCCGTCACTATAAGTGAACTTCAAAATGGCCTTCTTAATACTATAAGCTTATTAAGAGAGTACGCAGTATGATTGCTATAACGATTAAAAATGAGCGCGAATAAGACAATGAGAGCTGAAGGACTTATCCGAGCAAAGTTATAGGGAGTGGTATCAAAAAAACCTTTTCGGTTTTGAAAAAAATACAATTTACATTAACTCGTTCACATCCCAAGACCGTACAAAAATGGTAAGAGTTTCCTATCCATCTATTAGTTCCTGGCAGTGCAACCCTAAGATATACAGTTACATTCAAGATATTAGATAACAACTTTTAAGCTTGATTAATATTTATATCTGTGACAAACTACAGCTTTATATATAATACAGCTAAAAATGATAAAAATAAGGAAGTCTTCTAATGAACTAGAATCAATTAACGTTAAATGAACTGCCTAAATAATGTAAAATTTATAGCACATTTGTGTATATTGAAAAAAGAACGTATCAAATCAATTAAGTGTTAATACATGTGCAATTAAGTGTTAGTGCATGTACAAGTTCAGTTGCTTTTATTCGTTCGTAAATTAACTTTAGACCGATGACTGAAGATAGCGATTTTTGTTCATTGAACAGGGCTCGTAGTTAGCTTTTGACTTCTATTTCCTCATATTTATTCAACTTGAAAAGAACCTGTAAGTAAAATACGTGTATAAATTTGTATTGGATTTTCTTATTTCTATATATTTTAGTTTATATATGATTTCTATATATGACATCCTAAACTCTTTACATTATAAAATCCTTACACAGAAAATTTTCTAAAACTACTTCTAAAATTTTATTTAAAAATTCGCGCGGGTATATTTCTGGTTCTTCACAGGGCAGAGATATTTTCCGTACCAGTGGTAAATAAAACAATGACGTTCAGAAAGTGTTACCTATTTATCTATCTCTGTCTATATAACATACAAAAAATCAATTTCTGTCTGTTAGTCTCGCTAAAACTAAACTGCCTCGACCGATTCTGATGAAATATTTTGTGTGTGTTGAGTGGGTCCCTAGATGGCTTCGATTCACAATTGGACCCCGGTACGTGTAGCTGTTGTCGGGATCCAGCAATCACCGGTGCGAAGCAGGGGCGGATCGCTAGTATTGAATAAAACAATATTCTATTCTAGTACTACAATGTAAAATCCTGAGTCTTCAACTGTAAACTAATAAAAACTAAGCAAGTAACTTTATGATAAGTAGATACTGAAATCCATAGGATACCAAAAACTATTCTCGAGTAAGAATCAAACTGCAGATGCGTTGTCACTCCTAAGAACTAAGAAGGAATGTCTCATTAATTTGTTCATTAACATTTATTAGCCCACCATAAGTCTACTGGAAAAAGGCCTTCCCCATAGATTGCTTTGTAAGGAGAATATTTGCCATGGTTGCCACGCTTTATAAGCAGGTTGGCAACCGTATATTTTTATTACTTTGAGAATCTGCCAAACTCCTCTTTCATTTCCCTTTGTCGAGGCTTAGTCTTAAGACGTTCATGTGACTATATGGGATTATCTGACGTCATCACTACTCGGCGTCTGATTGTCTTGTTATCCGTTAAAAGGACTTTAAGTCAATTCCCCTCACTTTGCGAAACACATCACTATAAACGCTGCAATTTCACGCTGGTATATTCTGTGCAAGCGTGGTTCATAACCGATCGAACAGGCCTATTTGGGCAGCGTGGTTTTACCATTTATGATTTTTTTATAGGATAAGGGTGACAAACGCGCACACAGTTCACCTGATGTTTTATACGTGGTAGAGCCGCGCTGTAGCTTTATTAATTATATAGTTGTAGCACGAATGGGTCGGCTCGACTGGGGAAGGACCACGCTCTCACAGAATACCATCGTAAAGTAGCAGCTTAATGCTGCTGTGTTTCGTCCGGTGAGTGTAGAAAACCGGAGACCCTTTTTGCTGGAAACGAGGCATTCTATCTTAGTCCTCAGGGGTGACAACCCATCTACATTTTGATACGTAATCGAGGATAGATGTAGATGTCTATGGGCCACAGCAACCACTTACGATCAGGTGGACTGTGTGCTCGTTTATCACTCTAATTCTATAAAAAAAAAAGTCCTTCCCCGGTCGAGCAGACCCATTTGTGCTATAACTATACTATTAATAACTGCAGCATGATTCTACCACGTATATTATTATTAATTATGATTACATGATAAACTCGCTATAGAAAGATGAAACATCTGAAAGAAATTCTAAAATATCCAGAAATTTTAATATCTTCTATCTTTAGTTTATGATTTATTAAAAACTTTTCCAGTCTCTCGATTAATGTTTCGTCGTAGACGTAAAACTAAGTTTTAGGTGACTTGTGGCACTTATAAAAGCGTCTATTTAAAAACATTCAAGGTGAGTCAGGACCCCTGCAGCTGATGTGAAATATTGATATTTTTTCTCCCTCGTCATATCTACAGTCCCTCATATCACATCACATTACTCCTACTTTCATTTTATGTTACATTACGACGGCTCCGCGGCGCAGTGGCTTAGCATGAGATGTGGCGCTAAGGGCCGCGGGTTCGAATCCCGCTCGCAACAAGTATTTGTATGACCTGCAAATAATTATTCCGGATCTGTATATTTGTCTTTGTGCATTTCACCTTTGTAAATTGCCTTCACGAAACAGGAGAAAATGCGAGTATGTTGAGGGTAACGTTTATTAAAAAAAACACAAGAAAGAAAAATACATTTTGTCTAGTTTTTTAAATCTTAAAATTATTACTCAGTGTAAATCTTTAACCTAAATCTTCTGTCGCTCACAATAACGTAATTCATAGTTCATGAAAGTGGTAGTTGCATGTAGGTAGGTGGTATTGTATAAATATTTAAGTTATTCACCGCCTGGTAGGTCTAATGTTCATAACGGTGCGACTGCTAATTATGAGATCCTGGGTTCGAATCTCGGATCAAGTCAAACAATCAGTTGGGGATTTTTATCAAAAATTATTAGTAGCAGCTCGGAGTCGGAGTCGGAGCTCGGAGTTAACGGTGTTTCACGCGCATGCCTTGGAAGGCAGGTAAAGCCGTTGGACCAGCGCCTGATACTTCTCCATTCGTGTCGGATTGTCGAGAAAACTTATTAATATAATAGGAATAAATTAAAGTTGGAAAAATTTACTTTGCCAATATCCACTCAATAAAATAAAATGATGTGTCTTATCTAGTTTGAAGAGCTCCTCCCGCCCTCCCTCAATTGCGTGCACTATTTCTGTCACCACTAATCCCAGCATCACTAACACTACACTAGGAAATACACACCACCGACGATAATGCGAATCGTGTTTCTCCTCTACACGAGGTATCCTCGGCCTCAGTAGACTCTGCAGTGGCTGACCACGAAGTTAGCCACCGCAAAAATAAAAAAAATAAATATTATAAACACCTTTCTTTCAGACAACATTCGGATAGAAGAACTGATCGAAAATATTGGATATATTACCATTCGCTCAAAATCATACAATTACTTTCCATGTTTCAATATTTTATGTATCAAAGTCAATAACAATTGCCTCAGTGTATTTATAGTCTATGCACATACATTTGGCGGTAGCGATTTGCGAATATAATGAAGGAAACTTGACAAGGACGTTTAAAGGCGAGTGCTCTTTGTCTTCAAGTTTATATGTATAACCCAGACGTAGATCAAGACAACTCCGCGCACTAACGAA